>OX465103.1:6639383-6681705 GCA_949987565.1 Luidia sarsii | reverse complement strand
AATCAGTAATCAACAACCACGCATCAGACACAGAAAGACCCGTTTCCATGCCAACATGTATCGATTTAACGGGGGCATTTTGCATGGCATAAAATCTGGACTTGGACCATCATTTGAATTTTTGTCTTTTTAATAGCAGCTGTTGTTGTTTTTTCAGCTTAAAAAAAATGTTTGAGAGAGTGGCAATCGCTATCTAGGTAGAGATTTGAAGGACGACGAAAATGTTGCAAAAAGTTGAATCACTAGAATGGTCCAAAACCAATCTAAACAGTGAGAAGGTTTTCACTATTCATTCTAAGCAGGACAATTGTCTCAAACTTTATTTTGATTGTTTCCACACACATAGCTCCTGCCAAATGAAAGTTGACTGTGATCTGGATCGTGATTCTAATTGAGATTTTAGCGTTCACACGCAAACTGTAATTCAAAAAACGAAAAGTGAATCGTGCTAGTGTGAATATCCTTTATGTCAGGCACCAATATCATGACATCAATGTAGAGTACAACAATCATTCCACAGAAGTGTGTGGGCATGGCAGTACACTGTAGCGTGTGTTTACACAATTAGATTAGAAACATGAACAGTACACATGCATCATTGAATGCCATTTGATAACAAGCACTCAACTGGTATTGTTTGGCCTATGGTTTGGCTAATGTACTATGGCATTTTCAGCAGAGAGCACCATGCAGTGAGATCAAGGACATTGCTGTATATTTCAAAAGGCCTTTCCATATATGTACGGGTGTGTGAAAACTTTAACTTACACGGGTCCAATGCAATGCATGCCAATTCTTCCACATTCAGACACAGGTCAATCATACTGATGCCTAGTATAGTGTATCTGATAGGTAAGTTCCCACAAGGAAATTTATCAAAAAGTGGATCGCGGTTAAAAAATAAATAAAAAATAAATATTGGCCACTTCTACAGCCTCCACACATGGCAACGTTTGTCGAAAAATGAATCACGAATCACGATTAATTATTTTTGGGGGGCCGAGCTCAAATGACAGGAGTAGAAGTAGAATCAGTAGATATTCGTGGAGCGCCACTTTGGAAGCTTTGCTGAGCCGCCTGAGTGCGTTGCGCACGCGTAAAGGCGACGCCTCTGACCAGTATCCTTGCGAACATATCATGGATGCATTTACATTGACCAATCTCAGTGTTTATCGCATGGATGTGCAAGCTATCCTCTTTGTCCTTGGTGTGTAGTAATCCGTGTTCCAATCACACTCCCCTTCCTATTTGCTTTTGTCCTTATCAATTATAGGGCAGTTCCCACTATGAAAATAATCGTAATTTGAATCGCCATTCAAAAACTTTTTGGGGGGTCAAAAAATCGCGCGCCGATTTTGGTCAAATGGTGGGTGTGTACTTAAAGGTGGCCCACGCAGGGAGACATATAAAATTATAAACAAAGCACCACACTTCAATCAGAGCACGAGTGGTGCATGGTGGGAATAAAAAAAAATGGTGCGATTCAGCAGAGCATTCCCACACACACCGCGTCGCAAATAAATGCGATTATTCTAAAAAGTCTCTCTCTTAGTCGAGTCTAAATTGCGATTCAAATCCGACTAATAATCATGTCTATGGTGTGCATGTATACACACAAAAAGTGGAGTTTCGATCCAAAAAATTAGTACTGACTTGTTACCTCCCACACATTAATTAACAGTTAGTTACAAATGAATTACAGATCAGCACCACTAGAGTAGTAGTATCAGTTTCACATCAACATGCAAAAGGACTACCAACCTCGGTTTTGTACCAATACGGGTACGCATAAAACAATGTTGTCAAACTTCAACATATCTGACTTCCATTATTTTACACAGTTTTACAAGGTGAAACTGTAGATCATATCATATGTCCGCAAACCAAAACCCCTTGACTAAGGCCTGATTACATACACAGAATAGGACAGATCCCTATTGACTATTCCATCTTGTGATGTTATGGTACTGGGAGTGGATACTTGGATTAGGGATAGGAGAATTAGAACAAGGTTTCAGTCCTTTGGGGGAAAAATATAGATGTATACATGTACATATGTTGGTTTTTATCATAATCCTCTGCATTTTCACTTCTGGGTTTTTTTTTCACTCAGGGCAGGACTGAGAGTCTGTTCAGGCTATTGCGTAGTGTACGCATGGCAGATTTTCACAAAAATACAAAACAAATAATTGTTCAAATTGTTCAAAAGTTCCCAGTCAGTTTTTCCTTGGTTTGTTTGACAAATATAATTCTGACTATTCAATCACATGGTCTCAACATCCAGGAGGGTAATGACTAACACCATGCAGTTTTCTGATAATCCTTCTTTTGTGTTCACTCCTTCACACTTCTCTCTTTGATCTTCCCCCTCTTCTCACAAATCCCTACCCTACTCCTTGCCCTTCCCTTTAATCTCTCCCTACCAGCTTTACTCTTTGTCCTTTGTTTCTCATCCGTGTCCTATTCACTCTCTTCCCCCTTCCTTTGTGTACATGTATCTGTTTTGTCCTTGTCACTCTGCCTTTGAGAAAGGTCCTGGCTAGGATCGAAACATCAGGCCCACTAAATTTTATGAAATATAATTTGACAAAGCATTACAATTTTGTAGGAAAAGCATTCACACTTACTGTGGAAATATGTGGGTATAATTCTTATTGCTTATTGCTAATAGAATCAAGTCCCCCCCCAAAAAAAGGAAAGTAAATTGAATGGCCATGGATGTCTTCCAATGGATGCTTCCCAGTGTTATAATTATGGGCCTTTAGGCCTAACTGATCAAACACAACACAACAAAGTACACTTACGTGCACATTCACAATCCCTTGCTAGAAACTACAACTGATTGAAAAATGATGAGAAGTCAGATTTCTTTCAATCCCAATCAAGAATGGACACACAATACCCAGCCGACTATAGGAGGAAACCATACACCATACTTGGAAAGGCCAGATTTTCTCAACTCCCTGGAAACAATTGACAAAAGGCAATGCAACCTGAGATCAATAGTTGTGACTCACAGACAGAGGGGGGAGTGAGAAGGGAAACTCCCCTCTGTCTCCCAGCCAGCTTGACATCCTTGCTATTCAAAAAATGTCAAGGACCACAGATGTGAATAGGACCAACTTTTACAACAGACAATGGACAAGGAACGCTTCACCAAACCCGTTCTTCAAGAAGGGTTTGCCCTACTCAGGTGTGCGCTTAAACGCTGTATGCTCAGTGCTTTGCCCGAATGGCTGCTGAAAAAAACTTCAGGAAGCTCGTATGGGATTTGAACCGTTGATACCTGCTTTCTAGTACACGTACAAATCTAAGCAGGACCTTTCTCAATTAGGCAAACTTGTCACTTTGCCTTTGAGAAAGGTCCTGCTAGGATCTCACCTTCACCTGGGCCCTCTAACTTTTGAGATTATGTATTGCAGGTCATTTTAGTTTTGTATTTACTTTTAGTTAAATTGTATTAACTCCATACATCTAAGCAGACATACATTGTACATCATCACATGTACCGTAATGTATGATCACACAGTGTTTACCGTAATTACTTAGTCAAGAAGGGCAAACCCTTCTTGAAGTACGGTACATTACCCTCCAGTCTTGACACATATGTTGAGTCCCTCTTCTCAGAACCACTTGAGATTTAAAAAAAGGGATTTGCCATTCCAATCTAGTTATAAGTGGAAGGTTTGCAGTGTCATCATGTAACACATCCCTTTACTAGAGTGTGTGGCTCTGAATTAAAGAGCCAGTACATGTATCTCAACGTTTTGGGCAGTGTGTACTCAGCCGGTCATCAGGAGTCTGCTCTTTTCAGACACACACTCCTTCTCAAAAGAGATGTGTTACTGTTACATGGCATCACCGCTAGCCGTGTGATGAAATATCGACTAGTTGACTTTTCGCGACTATTACGCAAACGACTAACCGACTCTTGAAAATCAATAACCGCAGGCTAATCACCGCAAACCTTCCACTTAGTACTTCCACCATGATGCAAACCTTCAAGTCGTATCAGTGACTACAGATTCTAAATGCATGTAGCCTGACATCTCAACCCCAAGGCCTATATAATGGACACCTGAGTTCCTTTCAGACAAACTTGAACATTCATCCAAAGGCAGTCTCACACAAATTTCTGACTGTCCCTTCTGGCTGAAACTTAAGTGAAGATTTCAAAGCGAGCCCACGGCATTGAATGAGGAAGTGTCCATCGCACTGATGATCGTGGGTGCTCATTCTGCGATCTGGCTGTGGGCCCTCTTGAAATAACGTGCCCAGTTTCGCTCCAGAAGGCGTGCAAACTGGCTGTGGGTTGATCGAGTATTGTATCCCCACAACCCAAACTGCCTCCCACTCATGCAGAACGGATTTCAAAGAACAGGCATTTGCATTTGCCAATAACCTTGAACAAAGAGATCATAATGTGGTCGAGCTCTCAGAGGATAATAGCGGGTGCAAAATGAACAGGAACAGATGTCAGGAAATTCTCTCCCAGTTTCAAATCCCACAGTTGGTCTGTACCATTATGGTCTGTATGGTCTGAATCATTTTTAGATAAATCTGAAATGACTTTCTCGCTTACATATGTCACAGTCAATCTGAATACTGAAATGTCATAAGGTAGAGGTGTATTAAGCCTTGAAATCATGTTATTAATTGTAGGATTTTTATTGAAGTCACAACAATATACATTTTTTTTTCAATATAGAAATTCAAAGAAATGAACAAAATTAATGTTAAGTTGCAAACTGTAATTTTAAAACATTCTGTGGGCTCTACCTCTGACTGGACCGGGACCTGAACCCCAACACCTTGGGTTTTGTGTACCAGTGCTCTCTGAGCTATCCAGCCCTGGCCTTAGATGACATGGCAGCCTCCTGACCACATGAAGTTTACTAACTGTACCTGTGCTATTACCAGGGAAGGCTGCCATCTGGTTATCTCAGACTATGGTAAGACTAAGAGCACTGGTACGCAAAACCAGACAGAGGTCTCAGGTTCAAGTCCCCGTCGGTTCAGTCAAAGATTTCTTTGCCATTTTTCTGAAATTGTTCACAAAGTTCCCAGTTATTTTTTCCTTAATTTGTTTGACTATGACAGCATAATTAAAATCAAAAATTGTTTGCTTCTAAAGGTAGCAAACGAAGTAGCAAACGAAGTAGCATACAATAGGCTACATGGAAGTGTACATAATGATTAAATTTTAATGTATGTAGCTAGCTACCTACCTACAGGTCTCCATGGACCTACAGTATACAGGTGTACTAAGTTCAAAGTAAAAAGTTGTGCAGCCTAGTACAGGTGTATAAATTTACAAATGGCACTTTTGCTGGCAACCTTAATTCTTTAAAACATGGCTTTTGTGAAGCCAAAGCCAAAAAGGCCAAGGAAATCAACTTAAGAACATTTTGTGTTAAAATAAACCACTACATTGCGACATGCATGTATTTAGCAAAGTGTTTGGGTAATTGTCGGCCATGCTCGCACCTGCACAGAAGTCAGAAGAGTTCAGTGATCAAGATTTTCGAAAGCAAACTGCCAAAAAAAGTTCTGAAGAGTGAAGTTACTTACTTGCCACGACCAAGAACAGTTATTGGCCAAGCAGACGGGATCAAAGAATGGTTGCATGCGAGGTCTGGAGGTGCAGCCCAGAGAAATGAGGGCAACTAGGACGGCAAGACGAAAACTGAAGCAGGCACTGCCAAGTCCAAGGGACGCCATCGTGCCAGCGTGATTTACCACGGTGACTGAACGGTGCATCGGTGCGCACCGCCCCGTAGTCACGACTCCCCGCGCCCCGCTAATCTCTCCGTGGACGGAGTTTCACAAACTCACGCCAAACAGCTCTCAGTTTCACTGGAGAAACGGAACAACAGCCTCCCCCCCTCAGTCTTACAGGAGCCGTCTTGATTAATTAACTACACAGCCACTGTCATGACGCCGTCCCTCGTTCGTTTATAGTCGTTTTAGTCGTTTTTTCCGAGGTAATATCCGGGTGAGAGAGCCCGCTCATTTAGACGCGTTTACTACTACTCGGCCTGTATCTGACTGAGTGTATCATGATACGTGTGTAACTAATCTTCATTGGTCAAAGTCCATGAGTTATGTGTACATGTACGTACGTCAGTGGCAGTTATAATCAGCGTGTTATTCAATAGCACTTTTTAGGCGTGCCCAAGTGAGGCGGATCGGAAAGCAGGGGGGGGGGTTGCAAATAACAATTTAGATGTAGGCCCTAATTTTATTTTTGTGTGTGCGTTCAAAAGGTAGTATAAGGCCTAAACAAAATAAATTTGGACGGTTTGCGGTGGCACTTTTTTCAATCATCTCTTTTCATTCAGTTCGAAGTGTGACTCTGAAAAGAGCCAGTTACTCAACGTTTCGGGCAGTGTGTACTCTGCCCGTCGTGAAGAGACAGCTGTTGTGGAGAGGGCTGGAAGTATAGATTGAGGGTCGAAATCACTTGAAATTTTAATATTCCCTTAGATAGGCCTAGCCTACGGGCTTATGTTTCGATTGTCATGTGAGTGTTCAGACAAATGTCGTCATGGATGCCCTGAAACCAACCAACCAACGAACCAAACAAACAAACAAACAAACACCCCAACGAACAACCAAACAATCAACAACCAAACCAATTGCCAACCAACCAAATAACCCGCCGGTTAAACCATGGGTTAAACCAACCAATTACCAGCCAAAATGCAACATATAGACCCCATAATATAGGGCCTATATAGTTTGCATTTTGGCTATATTATGGCCTACCCTCCAAGCCCAAATTCCCACTTTTAGCCCCTTCTCTAAGTTCAATCACCCACATAATTATTCTATCAAGAGTTCCCGATGCGTGGTGGAGAATTTGTGACAAATCTGTTCCCATAGCAATCAAAGACTGCGGTAGTATCGAGCTAGGCCTATACAAATGGCGTAAGTGGTTCTATTAGGCCTAATGATCATGTATTTTGCTAGGGTCAGTAGGAATAGGGCCTGTGATAACCGCTTCCAGGAAGCTGTTCGGTATCTGAACAAGCTATAGGCCATACATAAACCGTTTATTGATCATCATCTGAATGAGTTATCTATTTATGAGTGTAATATTTGTGGCTAGTTGAAAATCTAGCATAAGCATTTTGGATGAATTTCTGCAGGTACAGTACTTGTAAAAATGGCCTATGCATTTTGTTCACACAGCCCTACGTAAGGATAGCCTAACTCCTTTTGCCTTGAAGGCCCTATTCCCGAGATATTTTTTTTACCATTTGACATGTGGGAAGGGTCTTAAATGATAAATAATAATTTAAAAAATGATTTCGTCAGAGTGACATGATCATCGTCTGTCTATTTAGGGCCTATGGGTTACAGATTTCTTTCACTGGTTCATTCTTTTTTGTAGTTCTTGATTTTAAAAATCCGCTGCTATAATGTTTGAGGAAAAGGTCTTTCGTGTTTAATTCATTGGCCCTGTTTTAGCTTTCTTTACGTTAAAAAAAATGTGTCACAAATTTCACTCAAATCAACCTGTCATTCACCACAACATACAATTTAGTATTATTCACGTGTTTTTTGTTTTTGTTTTTAGCAGAGAACGCAAATTGGGTCTAAAAACAATTAGAATTTCCCGAAGTCGATATGCCTGCAGCGATTTAATCCGATAGTTACCATGGCAATTGCCTTCATAGCCAACCTATTGCGCACCCTGCATGCATGCACATTGAAAGCAACGTATTGTAGGCTTATACGGTACATGAATGAACAAAAGCATTAATCAGATGAGACCATCTTGAATTGATGGATTGGTGATGTAGAGAATGAGGTCAACATTATCTATTCTAAAGGGATTCGTAAATTTCTCTTTGCCTTGTGGTCTATCAGGGCTAATTTCCATATTTTGACAAAGGGAGACATCTTGATATTAATTTCGAAAAAGGTGGTTTAAACTTCGATGTCTGACAAACGATCATTTGATCATAAAAGGGCAAAACTCGCTCATCAATAAACCCTCTTTGCTTTTTCTCATTTTCCCTTTCAAAATAGCATTTTCCACGTAATACATAAATCTTATTGTTTTTGGGGAAACATTTTGCAAAAAGGTTAGTCCTCAATACTGGAAACTTAAAAAGGTCAACTGCAATGCATTTTGGAATTCGTTTTTATTATTTCAAATAATACTATGGTGTCAGTAAAATACATCCATGCATTTTTTCCGAATTTTAAACTATGGGAAAGAGTGTGTTGTCCATTTCGAAGCTTGTTTTCACGGAGACCATCCGGGCTCATACGTATATGGTTTGGCAACGTGTTCCCGTCTGTGGCCATTGGAAAACTATTTTCCAGAATCTCTATCCTTGTTATCAACTGAGAATTAATCTGATTCCGAAGAAAAAGCTTGTCGAAAGACGTCTCGGCCAACAAAATTGTCATTTTTTTCTCGCCTCGGCCAACAAAATTATCATGTTTTTCTCGCCGAGAAAAAGACTGGTGCCACGCTAAAAAAAAACTTGCATTATCTACTGAACGCGTCAGGGAACCTCTCCGACTATGTAAGTGCATACGGCTTTCGCGGGGAGAGAAAAAAATCTCTGCGTTCATCCGGTGACGTAAAGAACAGCGCCCTCAATAACTACGAGCATAATTTTAATTAATTAAAAAAGGCTTCTAATAAGCCTGAAACACAAAATATATGTTTAATCTGGAATTATAATGTACCAATGAACATATTTAATGCCAAATCAGGATTTTCTAATTTTTGCACTTCAGTTGACCTTTAAGAAAATTAATATTCTTTCTGAGAAAGACCACCTTGAAATTAAGATTATTTGATTATAATTTGTAATTAATAATGTATCATGCCTATGTTCATACCTTTTCCCATGAATATGTATAGGCCTACATTATTTTAATTTTATTAATGGTTTTCTTTTCAATTTGATGTTGCGAAGAACTCATAATGAAGTATACTCAAACACAAGTACATTTTGTTGAATAACGTAGGCGTATAATATATTACCCATATGTTTTTCTTTTTTTTTAGTCTTTGCATAATAATTCATAAGAGTATAGTAGAAAGGGTAATCAAAGTCACGCGATGTGTCGTTGCTGGTGGCGACGTTTCGGTTGCTAACTGCTAACCTTCATCAGGTAACTGAAGAATGTGCGCTGCGGCGTCCGTTTATGTCCGCTTTGCCGGTTCCTGTGTACCGGTTTGCGGACGTCGTAGTACTAGTGATCGTGAGGTTTGGCGCGGGATTCTGGCGTCCACTGGCGGCCCCGTCCGTGGTGGGTCGACGGTCGTGGCGTCTGATGGTGGGGAGCCAGAAACCGGGGATGTCAATGCCGCTGTCCCGGTTGATGTTGTTTGGGCGAAGTCGGATGTGGATGGCCTCCTTGACACGCCTGGTGTACCAGTGTTGCTCACGGTCAATACACCGTACATCGTCCCAATTGGGGCGGTGACCAGCTCCCCAAGCGTGCTTGGCTACCGCCGATCCGTCCACACGGAAGAGTCTCATCACGTCGCGTTTATTGCTCCTTGATTCTCTCCTTGATTCTCTCATAAGAACTCTTCCCCTTTTTCGGTAAAACACAACTATCCGTACGCTGTTTCCTGCAATTATAGGGTCCCTATTTTCATTCATATTCTATTGAAATAGAACAGGAGTCTTGTCCATTTGAAGTTTTTCCACAATTTTATTTCTGCAGCTAGTTATAGTACACACACGGTATGGTAGAAGCTGAGACAGTGGCTTAATTAGTACTTAAAAGGTTACTGGTGCAGAATGTCAGTAACGATATTGAAAGGACAATGGGTTGACTTGCAGAAACAAATTAAATCACAAAACCCTGCAGCCCGAGATCATCTATGTAGCAGGAAGAGATTCCTATAGCACTCTTGTATTACAAGATCTCCGTTGGCTTCCAATATCACACTGAATTAAGTACAAACTTGCACTCTTCATCTACTAGTACAACATAATTCATTCAACATTAGGCATTTTAGCCTATCAATTTAATCCATGCTCCAAAACTTTTTTTTTGCAATGTTGCTAGCAATCAAGCCGTTTTTCATAATCGTTCTTGGTGAATACTTGGATGTTTCCAGTATATGCTCATCAGAATTTCAATATTCATGAGCAAAGCCAAAACTGCTCAAAATAAGAGTGAAAACCACTGAGAAAGGTGAGGAAATCGCTAAGAATGGAGTCAAACACCACTAGAGGAGCCATATGGAGGACAGCTCTTTTCAAAATATTGTCCTCCATATGGCTCCTTACAAGAGTAGGATTTCACTCCACTCTGAGCGTTTTTTCACTCTTTTTGAGTGGTTTTGGCTTTTTGGAGCAACTGTCACTACTTGAGAGAGTGAATTATTCACTCTTTTGCATTTAGAGAATACTCTTTTGGGGTGACAAGTCGATTTTCAGCAGCATCGGCCAAGCTCTGGAACCAACTCCCACTGACTGTTGAATCATCTCCATCCATTGCAATGTTCAAGACACACTTAAAATCACGCCTGTACAAACAGGCATACTCCCAAACTTCACAATCCAACTGTCTTCTTCTTTGAGAACCATGAGCGCCTTTCCGGCAAATACTGGCGCTTTAAAAAGGCTCAATAAAGCCCTTACGATCGATTCTTGTACATGTATTACAACTTACCAAAATTCAAAGGGGGATGATGTTTTTATCCTAGCAGGATCTTCTTCAAAGGCACATTCTGAATGTTTTCAAATTTGCATTTTGATTTTTGTCATTTACATTAGCGTAAGTGCTGAAACATTAATACAAACAACAGGTGGTTTGGGTATGGCATACCTATGTACTACATTTTTAGACTATGGAAGGCCAAAGTAACAAAATAAAAAGAAGACATGTATACAGCACAGCCAGGGACCTTAATATTCTGCCTTTGAAGAAGATCCAGCTAGGATGAAAATGTCAGAAACTTTAACTCTTTGAAAATTGTACAATCGTGTCACTTAGGCCCAAGTCAGTAAGTAGTTCAAAATAGTTTTCTCTAAAAAATCACTATCCTAAAATATTCTGATTCAATGAGGGTTTGCCAGGGCTGCTCAGTTAACATAATTAGCACTGAGTGTTCCGTATGACATCGAGCAGGGCAAACCCTTATTGAATTACATTATCCTCAAGGCAAACATCATGTTATATCTAAGACAATTCAGATTCTGCAATCATATTTCATTTTTGACCTTTTCAAGGTTGAGAAAAATTTGACATGAACAGAAAGTAAGGATGAGTTGGCATTTTTCACTAATCTTTCATACTCCCTATCTATTTTTGTCACTCTGTTAAATTTAGGGTTTGTCGAGGAACAATTCTAATTGATATCAGTTATGGATAATTCAGCATTTGGTTAATTACCATAGATAAAAGTAAAATATTGTACTGCATTTTTCACATCATAATTTTCACTTTAAAAGCATTCCATATATTTCTGTTGAAAGAAAACATCATAT
Organism: Luidia sarsii; assembly: GCA_949987565.1. Taxonomy (NCBI): domain Eukaryota; kingdom Metazoa; phylum Echinodermata; class Asteroidea; order Paxillosida; family Luidiidae; genus Luidia; species Luidia sarsii. The sequence goes on along the minus strand of OX465103.1, from coordinate 6,670,228 downwards.
CTTCTTATATTAGGGCTTAGTCCAATTTTATAAATTCATTTCTATTCTATAATTTGTTTTACCTTATTATTGCATGAGCCGAACAAAATATTTAAAAAGGGCGTTTGAAATCTATAGCATAGTATTTATAATATAATTTCTCATCTAACACGATTTTGAAAAATAACATGTAAAAAAAGAAATTCCATCCTTGACAATTTATTTTCACAATTTTTAGTAAAAGACAAAAATGGATATGTATTGAATGACTCGTTTGTAGCAACGCATGTGATGGTATAATTTTTTCTCAAAAAATGTTGAGGGCCCAATGTTCTAACGGGGCCTTTCTCTATAGTCCTGGCTGCACTGGAAACTGAGAAAACCTGACCATTTTAAGTCCAGTGCGGACAGCCCTTCCTCCCAGGTAACTTACCCATCTCGAAATGGGTAATTCAACCGACTGACTTGTGCCCGGTTAAACTTGACCAGGAGTGGATTTCACTAAGCCTTATGATGCATCGTAACTCAACTCACGATGGATAACTCATCGCAAGTTGTGATGGGCCATATGGTCCCTGTGCACTACTCATCGTTTTGCGATTGATCGTAAGTCATGATGAGTTGGGTTAAATCGACGGCTGGTCAGTTTAACCGAGTCAAATAGTCCAGTGTGGACACGATTTCTCATTCGTTTGTACTTAGTCAATCGGTTAAGTTTTTACCCGTTTTGGTGGTAAAGTCCTGTGCGAACACAGCTTAAGGCAGAAAGGATCTTGTTCTGTTAGATTCCAAGGGTCAGCCCTACAACAGGTTTGTGGTTTGAATTTTGGTACTTTCTCAAAGAAAGATCCTGCTAGGATCAAAACGTCAGGCCCTCCTAATTTCTGATATCTTTAAAAAATTGTATGGGTTAAAATAGACATTATTCCGGCCGTTTAGTATCATGAACCATGGACTCCATATATGCATGTTTTTCCATTAGGGCCTAAATCATCCAATTCTAAAGAAAAAAAATCATTCAACCACTGTTCATTACACCCCGACTTAGTGTTGTCTCGATATATATGCATATATTTTTCACTATGATTAATATGGATTGATCTACAGTAGTATACAAAAATGTGCAACTGCGTACTGACTAAAATGACCCAAAACACAAATATCAAAAATAAGAAGGGCCTGGGTTCAAGTCAAGTTCATGGAATCGGTTACAATACCGTTAGCAAAAAGTTGTCGCTCACCGTAGCAGATATTCTTTGCTTAAGGTTTGCGTATTTCCAGCACCGAAAGACTTTGCTAACGGATTCCATGAAATAGATATACGCTAAATGCTGTCCGTAAGTAACAGATTCCATGAAATTGGACCCTGGCATTTCGATCCTATAACATGAGCATTATCAATGAAAGGTCCTGCTAGGATTGAAACGCCACTTTGCATAAGTTTGCGTCTTGGTCGTTGCAGGTCAGTCAGCAATATAGGAGCCGGGTTTGCATTGGCACCATGTATAAGGTCTCTTAAAGATGAGGAATGGAAAAATAACCCGACAGAACCTCAGTGATTTGGGTTCTTTCCAGAACCATACCTCTTCTTTAATGACCTTTTTAAATACATGGTGTCACCGCAAACCCTCCTATTATTGTTTCACCCACCATGCAAAGCCTTGAGTCTTATTTATGTCAGCAGTTTGCGTCTTGGTCATTGCAAGTCAGTCAGCAATAGGAGGGTTTGCGGTGACACCATGTACAAGGTCTCTTAAAAAAGAGATATATGGTTCTCAGTGAAAAGACCCTGAGTGACTTGGGTTCTTTTCAGAACCATACATGGTGTCAGCGGAAACCCTCCTATATTGTTTCACCCATAAGGCCACCATGCAAAGCATTTAGTCTTATTTATCTAAGTCAGTCAGCAGTTTGCATTTGTTCGACCTCTTCTTGTCTTGCCGCCTCAGGAAGCCCCCTCCTCAGGAATCCCGAAACCGGCCTTCTTCCACTGCTTCAGATTCTTGTATTCGCCCTGCCCCGAGCGTACCTTGAAGCTCTGGGCCTTCAGGGCATAGCCTCTTGGCGGGTTGAGCAGAAGGAAATTCTGAATGGTGCCCAGCTGGCCCCTGCAGTCTGGTGTGGCGCAGTATACAAGGCCTAGACATGAAAACAATCAGACCAACAACGATACAACACCACGGTAAACAACACTGAGCACTGGGGAAAGGAAAGGACCAAGTCTAACCCCCTCTCCCTCACTGAATGGACCGTACCATTAGGTCCTGCCAACTAATTGTACTGGGGTGTCACAACCAACAACTTAGACTGTTTACGAAGTGACGGCTTAGGCTCGGGCTCAGGCTTCGTCTACATCTGACAAAACCTGACAATCTGGTTTTATTCTGAATTTGAAGGTTTGCTCAGTGGCTTGATAGGTACCGTACAGGGTATTCCCCAAGAAGCTGGGGCCTTAGATGCCTGTGATGTTATAACGAGTACCGGTATGATACATGTAAATATGACCGAAGCCTAAGCCCGAGCCTAAGCCTTCATTTTGTAAACGGCTTTAATTATAATGTAAGGCATTGCATGGTAGGTGATACAAATACAACATAGGAGGGTTTGCGGTGACACCATGTATAAGGTCACTTAAAGATGAGGTATGGTTCATTGAGGTTCGTTTCAGAACCATACCTCTTCTTCTTTATACACGGTGTCACCGCAAACCCGCCTAAACCATCCACTTGTTCGGTCATATCCGTTTGGCTTGGTGCTGCGAAAATGTACGCACTTCATAGCCTTTGTTATCCAACTGAAATTCAAATAGAAACGGTGAGAGCGCTGATATGCAAAACCAGAGGTCTTTCTTTGCCATTTTTCAATTTGTTCAAATCTTTGCAACATGATCTTTCTTTAAACTACGTTTCACAAACAAACAATGGAAAAACTGACTGGGATCTTTTTTTAAACAAATTGGCAAAAAAATCTTTGACCTGACCAGGACTTGAAACTGAGACCTTCGGATTAACGTACTGGTGCTCTCCCATCTAAGCTATCCAGCCCTTATAAATGTTGGCCCTCCCTAATAGTCAACTAGTCTTTGCCGGGGAGCCAGACGCAACCCCTTGATCAATTGCAAGCACTCACCAAGTGTCTCAGAATCACGGAAGCATTTTGGCCGGTTGTATCGCACCTCCCTGATCTGACGACCAAAGTTGGGCCGGATACAGGACACGTGGCCGGCGTCGCCCTTGCGCCTGAGCTCCGAGGCCTTGCAGATGAGGGTCGAGCACTCCTTGCAGTGCAACGTGATCTCGTCCAGGTCACATCGCCTCTGGCGAAGGGCAGCCTCCTCCTCCTGGAGACGAATCTTCTCCATAATCTCATCCTGCGGGTGACGAGAGAGAAAAAGGTCGTTTCCACTACACAAAATAAATGCGATTATAGTGGGATCGCGATTTAAACTCCGCTTATTTTTGCGTGTGTTGACACAATGAACACGATTATTAATGGGATATACATGAACATGTGTGTACATTGATCTACTGTAATCACACGCGCTACCGACGTCATTTTGTAACCTCAAAGGTCACACACAATGCCAACGTATTGCCAGCTCGGTTACTTTAACCATCGTCTCGGTTAAACTGACCGAATCAAAAGTCCAAGTGGGAACTTGTCCAAGTGGGTCCAAGTCGTCTCTGTTCAATTTTAGTCCAGTGGAAACGCGGCTTAAGAGACCGACTCTGACCCCTCACCTGCTTCTTGGTGATCTTCTGCATTCGCTCGCACTCTGTCATGGCCTCAAGGTTTGTCATGGCCTCCATCATCTGCAGCACTCTGTAGCGGTTGTCCATCTCCCGCTTCTCATTCAGCGAATCACTGCGGAATCCAAACACAATTGGCTTCCATTCGAGCAAACTCAACAGTAGACACAGAAGTGAGGAGCATAACTCACCCCTGAAGGCGGCCGATTCATATACAGTGGAACGTCGCTTTAACGAACATCCCGGCACCCATGAATATCGCTCGATATAGGGGTCGTTCGTTATAGCAGTTGTCGCCGCATATCCACGGACGCATACGTGGGGAGCCAAAGGGCATGTTCGTTATAGCCGAATGTTCGGGAAATCGGCATTCGTTATAGCGACGTTCCACTGTTCAATAGTGCGCCTAAAGGGAGGGTACTTCATTTGCAAAGTGCCCAATTTCTAGTGCAACTTGAGCAGCCCATGCCTTATAAAATCGTCCGAAAGTTGTCTTTTATTTTGCACAATATCAATGTCCTATTTTGTTCCTCTCTTGTCCCTCTCTTGCCCCTCTCTTGTCCCTCTCTTGACGCTCTCTTGTCACCTCTCTTGCCCCTCTCGATGTCCTCACTTTAACCATCATCTCGATCAAACCGACCAACTCAAAAAGTAAAATTTAACCATTTGACATTTTAACCATCATCTCGGTTAAATTTGAGTACAGTTGAAACATGGCTTAAATCCCCTTCACAACATTGGTAAGATCGAAAAACAGAAATGTTAACAGATTTCCATGAATATTTAAAAATTTAGTGGGCCTGATGTTTCGATTCTAGCAGGACCTTTCTCAAAGGCAGAGTGACAAGGACAAAACAGATACATGTACACGAAGGAAGGGGGAAGAGAGTGAATAGGACACGGATGAGAAACAAAGGACAAAGAGTAAAGCTGGTAGGGAGAGATGGACCGATTGTTTTTACCTCTCGACGATGAGGTAGCAATTGCTACCCTTTGCCCTTGCCCTTCCCTTGGACTGGACGGTGCCGATCTCGTTGCTCACAAAGTTGTAGCGGATGACAAAGTTACAGGCAGGCATGTCCAGTCCCTCCTGAGCGATGTCCGTGGCCACGAGAACGTTGCACCCATCGTCTATCCATTGGAGAAAGAACAAACACAATGATACCAGAAGATGAGACCTGGGGCTATTCATGGTGGAGGTAGCCCGTCAAGAATGGCTTTTGTGGTGACAATATGTAAGAATATCTCATTTGTGAGTAAGTGTTTCGTTTTGTTGTTTTTATCTTTATGAAAGATTAAATAAGGCTTTGCATGGTGGGTGAATAAATAAAGGAAGGCTTGCAGGGACACCATAAGGTCTCTTAAAGAAGAGGTGTGGTTCTGTAAAGAACCTGAGTTAAAGATTGCCAAACACAAGGCCTTATAGGGCCACTCGAGGCGATGGCTACAGGAAAACTAGAAGAGGAATAGTCAGATAAAGAAAGAGAAGTCAAAGGGGACGAAGAAGAGTAAAAGGGAATGAGGTATCTATTTGTGTTTCTCTTGAACAGATCCAGTTTGTATGAAGATGGAAAACAGGATGTATAGGTAGAGAGTTCCAAAGCGTAGCGGTAAGGGGTAAGAAGCTATTGGAACATTTCACAGTACTGCACTTCGGAAAAGAAATTGTAAAGAGTGCGAAGCTGTAGCAAAGCTTGTGCTGCGAGCAAAGATGCGTACAGGGTGACAGGATGGACAACAGATGGAAGACCATCTGCCATGGAAGTACCTGTAGATGAGGCTCATGGAAGAGACAGATCGTCAGAGCGTTTGGTTCTGAAAGGAAGTGATGGACTTCAAGTAAACAATGAACCTGGACATTGCTTATGGCAGGCTGTGTCCGTGTCCATTGGCTATGGCTGCGTGTATCACACTAGCCTATGGGTAACGGCTGCAGTACTAAGTACTAGCTGGCCAGATTCCATAGACTCGTGTGTTGCATATCTGAAGCCGTAAACAATGAACTTGGAAATGGCTTTTGGCAGGCTATGGCTGCGTGTATCACACTAGTATATGGGCAACGGCTGCAGTGATTAGCTGGCCAGATTCCATAGACTTGTGCGCAGTTTGGAGCACAGGACGGCCGGCTCACCCTCTCTGAAGCTCTCCAGAACGTTCCTCTGGTTGACCTCAGTCATGCAGCCGTCCTCAATGTCCCCCTGGCCCACAAAACGCAGAGGGTTGACAGGACAAGGCAAGGCCTTGATGACGGTGGATTTGCCGATGAAGTCGGCCAAGGCCACTGTTGCCAACTTGGTCCTCACAAGAATGATTCCTGAAAAAAAAACCCAAAACACATACACTCATACACACTGTAAACATCTAAACCATGAAAACAGGGTGAAAATGTCATTTAGCCGTGAAAAGAAAATTCACAGTGTTTTCACCCCTATTTCATGGTCTACAATTAGCAAATAGTTTTCACCAGTGGTCTCCAAGGCCACATTCCTGGTGGTAAATGGCTATATTGGCTAGAGACAGTTTCAAAGTAACTGGGAGTGACAGCTACATGTACAAGGACACCATACAGCACCTCTGGTGGCTGGGGATCCTACTTGTAATTGAATTAGTCTTCCCTCAAGGCTGGAGCTTGCCACCCTCTCTTTAGTGACCTGAAGATGTCCTTATCAGGTCAGAGAGGTGATTTCTTTCACTGTAAAATGCGCAGTGAAATCACAGTGATTTTTTAGTTTCACAGCAAAATGACATTTTTACGGTTTAGATTTTCATAGTGAGCTATGCTATAACGCGTAAAGTGCAGAACTTTGTATGTGTTGTATGTTATTTTTTTATTTTGGTTTAGGCCTATTGGCTTCTATCATATAAATACTTTCATGAAATGTTTAGAAGGATATCTTCAAAGGAACATAACTGCTGCTAGGGGCATTCAAGATTTTTTTTCCAGCAAATTTGCTTTTCCACTTGTTATGTTTAAAGGACTGTATCTCTAAAAGGGCATTCGTCAAAATTATACAATCTGAATATGCAAATATCAGTACTTGTATCTCCAGAATGCAAAATGACATGGGTTTCAAACTCACACCAAATTACAGCTTAATAATGTAACCAATTCAGCTATGTATATAACTTTTGGCACATAATACCCATTTTTGTGGAGCCGGTCACCTTATTCACCTTTGGATTCTGGTTTTTCGGTGAAGACTTCCTGGAGACGGAAGGCCAACTCAGCCAGCATCTGGTTGCTGTGCTCAGGCTCCTCACGGCTCATCTGCTTCATGTCCGGCAGTTTGGCCTGGAAGAGCCGGCCGCATTGCTCCTCCACTCGCACCCGCTCCTGGTTGGCCATCCGGCGCTGCTCATGGAACTTCACGAGGTGGGCCAGGCTGTCCGCCACCCGCAGGTCCTCGTAGAGCATCAGCGCCCGGTTGTACTGGTAAAGGTACATGTAGACGATGACCTCCTTGCGGTCCCCGGCCTCCTGGGCATGGATCAGGCGCTTCATGGACTCCCCCTCGTAAATCTGGGTCCCGGGATTGGACAGCGCCTGCTTGTCCGGAACCCCGGCGGGGAGCTCGTCCCCGATCTGCCCCATCAGCTCCTCCAGCAGTCTGCCGTAGCGCCGCTCTGCCTCCGGGCGCAGGGACACCCTCCGGATGGAGTCACTCGCCGGTGAGTTGACATACCACTCCAGCTCACCCACGTTGGCCAGGACCCGTGCCACGCCCATGGCGTCCATGTTGGCGCATAGCTTCAGGAGGTGCTCCATGGGGTCGCCGCCCACGCCCAGCGAGGCACTGAGGCCGATGACGAAGGGCAGTCGCTCGCCCGACACCCCTACCTGTGGTGGGACGGGTGCCGACCGCTTCGTCTTCAGGTAGCGCTTCATGATCTCGTTGTAGGGGTGCTTGAGATCCGTGTGGTGGCACTCGTCAAAGACAATCATGGCCACGTCCTCCAGACGCACCGATCTGGACTTGAGGGCGTTGACGAAGACCTGCGCCGTCACCATCAGGACAAGGGGCAAGGCCTTGTCCACCTTCAGGGCATCGGGCAGTATCTCCTGATCGCCGACAGTCTCGATGGCGCCCCGCTCCGGGAAGTATTTCTGGAAGGCGTCCCGTTGCTGTCGAGTCAAGTGGCGCATGTTCACAATGAAGAGGGTCTTGTAGTGCCTCTCCCTCCTCTCCCGCATGAACCAGGTCCAGTACTCGCGGCAGATGAAGGCCGCTGTCAGCGTCTTGCCGCTGCCCGTCGGAGCACAGATGATGTAGTTCTCAAAGGCGTCGAGGGGAGGGTGCGCCAGCTCTCGCTGGTAGCCCCTCAGGGTGGGTATAGCCCGGCCCGCCTCATCGCGGGCTTCCTCCCTGGCCTCCTGCTGGTCCATCAATCCCTCCAGGTGCCGGACCGACGCAGCCGCACCGTCGGGGGGACGGACCTCCCTGCTCGCACCCGGGCGTGGGGGGCTGGCCGGGGAGTCGGTGGCGAGGCCGCCGGAGGACGAACTCAGTGGTCGTTCGATCGGACTCACAGCATTTGGCGTGGCCCCGGCGCCTTCCCTTGGTCGGGCTGCCTGCCTGCAGGAAGCAGCTCCGACGGCGCGCAGAGTAGACAAATCCCTCGACTGATTGCCAGCGGGTGGGCTGCGGAAAGGGTCAGCAGCGGAGCTCGCCAACTGCTGACGAGGGGAGGAAGCGAGCAGAGCTCCCCCCGGTGCAGATGGCAACAGCGGGGAACGAGAGGAGACCACTGGCGCCCTCTCCTTTAGGGCAGCCAAGGACGGAGAATCAGTCTGCAGGTCGTCGGCATCTTGCAGTGACAGGTCCCTCAGTTGATTCTGCACCAACTGGTCGATGGGGGAGCTCTTCTTTGCCACGGGGTGAGGGGAAAGAGCATCCAGGGCCCACTTCTGTTCGGCGGAAGAGCCACTGGAGCCCGGAGTCGAGGCCACCCTTGGTGGGAGCTTCTCATCGGGCTTGTCCAAAACGGCCGGCAGGCTCTTCCTGGAGTGAGGCCCCTGCCCATCTCCTGTCAGGCCGTCCACAAGGGGGCCCTGATGAGAGACTGCCTCAGAGGAGCCCTTAACACGGTATTGAGCTAGACCCATGGCGAAAGCTCCAGGTGCCATCAGATCAATGTTGCCTGCTGTAAACCAAAACCAAAAGAACAATTTCACAAACAAGCTGTCCGGCTTAGCCGTGAGAAAAATGTGGATGAAGCGTCTTCGCAATATTTAACCACATGGTCTGAACATCCAGGATGGTAATGACTAACACCATGCATGCATTCTGATAATCCTTCTTTTGTGTTCACTCCTTCACACTTCTCTCTTTGATCTTTCCCTTTCCCCCTCTTCTCACTAATCCCTACCCTACTCCTTGCCCTTGCCCTTCCCTTTGATCTCACTCTACCAGCTTCCCTCTTTGTCCTTTGCTTCTCATCTGTGTCCTATTCACTCTCTTCCCCCTTCCGTCTTGTACATGGATCTGTTTTGTCCTTGTCACTCTGCCTTTGAGAAAGGTCCTGCTAGGATCGAAACATTAGCCCCACAAAATTATGAGATTTGCAATTTGGTAATTTTAGTCAGTAAGCAGTTTGCAACATTTTTGTATACCAATTTCACACACACACACCCACACACACAAAAAGATTGCCAACATAAAAGGAGAGGCACGTGCTTCTCAATGAAAAAATGAGGAAGGAGTAATGTTTGGGTTCAGACTCACGTGCGGCAGAATCAGGAAGTAGCTTTATCAGGTCGGGCCGGCCGATTTCTTTAAGTAACACCTGAAGGAACTTTAGATTGTCTTCAGCTATGAAGTTTTTCTTCTCCAGGACCTCAATGAAGTCTTTGGCACTCTTCACTGTCTCCCGTAGACTCTGTGAGATCTCTTCCTTGCAGAGGAAAAGCAGATCCTTCACCTCTTCATCACACAATTGTTTTGCGACCTTGAACAAGGTACCCCGATAATTCGAGATACTCATCGTGGGGGATCTTTTGAGATGGAACTGTCCAAATATTCCACTTGGATTTTGTCTTTGTCTCTAAACTTGCACCAGTCAGATGAGTGAGAGAACCTATTACTATTCTACTGTCCAGAAGTATAAACGATAACACTGAATGGTGACGGAATTTCTTATTTTGATATTTCTCAGAAAAAAAAATTCTGATTCAAATTATGGAATTGTAGTCCTGTGATGAGGGCAATCTCCAATCTGTTAATGGGATGCAAAAAGGACGTGAGACAATTCTAAGTTTACACCCAATATAAATATGCAGCTACATTCAGTCTGTTCGAAAAGTGCAACATGAAATTTCTGTCTGTTTTCAGTTTCTGATATATTACTTATTAGATGATAAAACAGTTCAGATAAACTAAACTCATCTTCATGGTTTTTTTTTCTCAACATTTTGGAATAATTATGGGACATGACAGGAATGTATAACTAAGTTAAGAAGATATAGGCTGGGCACAACAAACAGTCAGAGAGCCCGACAAACAGTCAACAAGTCAGACAAACAGACAGACAGGCAGGCAGATAGACAGACAGACAGACAGACAGCAAGACAGGCAGACACAGACAGACAGTTCAACGTTAGTGCTAGTTGCGGTAACCGTAACCCTCATCCTCCCGAAGGTCGGAGACCTGAGGGAGGATGAGGGTTACGGTTACCGCAACTACGTTAGTGCCAACTAATCTTCATAGCTTGCTTGTCGCTGCGATCAATTTTGTTCCCTTTGCAAAAAGTAAGTGACTTAAACCAAGATAAACGACAAAAGATAACAGTCGACTGGATGCATGCATCATGCTCTGATAAAACAGTTTTAAAATCTGACAATTCACATTAAAACATTTAAGTTTCCTTAAAAAATAAAGTCGTTGATTTGCTTTTATCTGTATCCTGATACTAGTCCGAGTGACTTGTCAATTTCAACTAATTAATTCATGTTTTTTGCTGTCCGGAAATCACATATCATCTGTTTGGTTTTCATCAAAACGCACAAAATCTGACTTACCTTCGAAACTGGAAAATTAACTTCAATGTCAGATGCAGTAGCCAGAAGATTGTTTTACTTGGGCTGTAAGTTGTGGGACTCTGACATCGCCGATGCACACACCCCTCGAATGGGTCCCTCTCCTCTATACCACTGGTACCCGCGCACTCATCCAAGCTGAGTAGCGGAAATACGACCGCGCACCAGCGTAGTTATTTCTCATCAGGGGAAATCCCCGTGACGTCATCTTGCAAACTACAGCATGCCTGCTGGTGATATTTTTTTCCGTACCACACAAACGCTATGGTCCCATTATGTTTGTGCACAAAGTACATGTATGAATAATTGAGATTCAGATTGTTCATGTACAAAATGTACGTTGTATTCGCTGTGTAGTGTGCAGAAAGCCTATCCCTAGCTTTGCCCCTACCCCGTGAATTGTTTGTTCACGAACACATGGGCCTATACAGCGTTATTATGGTACGCAATAAAATCGCTGCCGCCTGGCTTGAAAAGATATTACAGGTGGTGCTGTACGTGTTACGAAATCAGCATGTTTAGTTTCCGATGTTGGGGCAGCGGAATGTGACTAATTGCAGTGTCATGTTGTTGTTGATCACGGAGGTAGTGTACCATACAAATGAAAGATGCCTTGTTTGGAAAGCTGTAGCTGCTGTTAAAATAATGTTCAGAGGGCGCTGTTTATAATATTCTTACATAAACGCCATCGATGAACAATAATAATGTGAATAAAAATAATGTAAATGTAATGTAATTTAAAATTTAGTGGGCCTGACGTTTCGATCCTATAGCCTTTCTCAAAGGTCCTGCTAGGATCGAAACGTCAGGCCCACTAAATTTTAGGTTTACATTTTGGTAATTTTAGTCAGTAAGCAGTTTGCAACATTTTTGTATATCACCGTAATGTAATTTAATGTAATGTATGTATTTATCGTATTTAATCTGTTCCTGTCATCAAATTAGTTTGGAGAGCTCCCTGACAGAAACTAGTTTCTTTTGGGTATCCCACGGGAACTAATTGGGTGTAATTTCTGTTGTTTTTTATTGATTTAAAGTGATAAATTATACAAAAATGTTGCAAACTGCTATACTGACTAAAATAACCAAAATTCAAATCTCAAAATTTAGTGGGCCTGACGTTTCGATCCTAACAGGACCTTTCTCAAAGCATGGAGGAAGGAAAAACATTTTCTTCCTCCATGCTCAAAGGCAGAGTGACAAGGACAACACAGATACATGTACACGAAGGAAGGGGGAAGAGTGAATAAGACACGGATGAGAAACGAGTCAAAGGAAAAGAGTCACCGGCTCTTTTCAGAGCCACACTCAGTCTCAAAAGAGATGATAAACATGGTGTCACCGCAAACCAATTAATAAAAAGGATTATACAAAAATGTTGCAAACTGCTTACTGACTAAAATTACCAAAATGTAAATCTTAAAATTTAGTGGGCCTGACGTTTCGATCCTAGTAGGACCTTTCTCAAAAAGGTCCTGCTAGGATCGAAACGTCAGGCCCACTAAATTTTAACAATTTATTAATAAAAACTAAGGACAAAGAGTAAAGCTGACGGAGTGGGGTGAGATCAAAGGGAAGGGCAAGGAGTAGGGTAGGGATTAGTGAGAGGAGGGGGAAATATCAAAGAGAGAAGTGGAGGAGTGAACACAAAAGAGGGATTATCAGAAAGCTGCATGGTGTTAGTCATTACCCTCCTGGATGTTGAGACCATGTGGTTGAATAGTCCGAAGACGCTTAATTAATTCATCCACATTTTCACGGCTAAGACGGACCAAGGGATTCTATGCCCAGTACACTCATATCTGATATCGAATGATCAGGGAGATTGAAGTGATACACAACAGGGGTGTCCATTTTACTAATCCCTACCCTACTCCAGTCCTTGCCCTTCCCTTTGATCTCACCCCACCCGGCTTTGCTCGAGGCTTTGTCCTTTGTTTCTCATCCGTGTCCTATTCACTCATCTCTTCCCCTCCCTTCGCGTACATGTATCTCAGTGTTTTGTCCTTAATTGTATCTGTTTTCTGCCTTTGAGAAAGGTACGTCCTGCTAGGATCGAAACGTCAGGCCCCAAACATTGATTTAATTTGTTTTCCACTGTGTATACATGTTTGTCCCGAAAAATGAAATAAATATAAAAATATAAATATGAAACTTATTAATCTTATTTGTTTAATCATTTTTAAAAGTTTACTTTTTAGTTATATTTTTTGCAATTATTTATAATTACTGTTATGTTTATGTGTCAGTGTATTTTGTATTATTTGTGATTATGGTTTCTGATATCCCGGAAAATGAAATGAATCTAATCCGAATGGGACTTTTGAGATTCATGTATTGCAGGTAATTTTTGTCAGTAATTGCAGTTTGCAACATTGTTTTGATTTACTTTATCTTCTTTTGAACGAATTGGCAAAGAAAACTTCGACTGGAGTCGTGGACCGAGAAAACGAATCATAATTTCGAGGGCACGAACAATTTTATTTTGATGGAACGGAATTATAATTATGATAAGTCTTAATTATTTCGCTTATTCCGAGCGGCCTTTCTCCTGGCTTACAGTCTACAGGACAACGCAATGCTAGTCTCTTTTCAAAGCCGAATTTACCATAAATAAATTTATTATTATAGCGAAAAACCTGTGGCTGCGGTTTAAAAAAAAATTACGTGGCCGGCCGGTGGCGTCTGGAGAAGGGAGCAAAAGTGAACACTTGGTGGCGCCCTTTGACATAATGATTATGGCCGATGTTGACGAAACTGCTGACCCAGCGGACAAACCCGAACACCTTATCGTGAAAAAGAAGAAGGGGTTTGCCAGTAAGCTCTGCTCCGTATTCAGCATGGCAGCCCACATTCTGGCCATCTGCTTCGTATCCTACATGATCTACATGGCCTGGCCGTTCTCCAGTGAGTGTTGGAATAGTATCCTCCAATAACCGGTTTTCGACGATATAAGGACTTTTCTTCAAACTGAACAATGTGCACGAAAGTATCAGTATCACACTAAAACTAAAACTAAAGAGGTCCCAGTCACTTTGTCCACACCACAGACTATTAGTATTACTATTACTGTATTAGTATTAGAATAATCATAGAGAAGGTTGATCAAGCCTGTCACTTCCGTAAGATTACCCGGTTTTGTTGACGTCCGCGGCGCACCGCGCAGTAAGCATCGTCACCTATTTTCGTCGGTGGTGTTTAGTAAGGTGTCCCAGTGCAGCCAAACGCAAAATAAATTCTTAAAATAACTCAAAATGCTGTGTGGCACTGTAAAATTCTTCCCTGTATGTTTTTTTGTGTTCATCTTTGGTTTTGTTTTTCCACACTGCTTCTAACACTTTCCTCAAATCATTCATAATTTATGCTAAAAACGTATTGTTTTGGTTGATGTCTTCTTTTAACTAGAGCCCATATACACACAAACCGAAAAACTAGGGTCCTTGGTTACAGGCGCCAGTTGTCTGTCACCTAGGTCGTTAGCGATCACGAAGCGAGCTTACACACACAACGCTGTCACCAAAACACCAACGTCCCCCGGTTCGGAACTTTACGTGCACTCAGTACGTGTGCAATGATTAGTAGACTTCTGCCAGCGCAGCCCTTACAGTTGAGTTGTTTTCTAACAAATAACTAATGTTTATTACAGTTATACTATTGATGTTTTAAGTTTCGCGGTCAACCAAAGTGTATTTTCTAGAATTCTAGAAAATTTGAGAAGGAATTTTTCATTCATTTCTTGAGATATCGGAAGTTGAACATTGGAAAATTTTACCCTCAAATTGAAGCCTGTGTTCCCCTTCTTTCTATTCGTACCACTATCCATACCACAATAGTAACGAAGGGAATAATATTAAACTACGTGGAAACAACATTCGGAGACAAACGATGAGTAGCGTACACTATTATTTTTTTTGTTATGACCGATTTCCCTTCGCGACGTTAGCGAGGTTGGCAAGTCTAGGTTTGGTTTCCGCCTCTAGGTAAAGCCATAGTGATACTACAGGAGCAGTAGGGCCGAAACCAGCTTACGCGCGGCACATGTGACATGACACAACACGTCTTTGCACAAACACGTGCACAGCGACCGCATGGCTGCATACGAGTTACGACTACGATCACGCTGCGCTATATAGGCTCAAGCCTGATCGGAACTCGGTTACGCTACAAAAAAAGGACAATTTATTTTACTACCGAAACCATGATATAGATTGGGATAATAATGGGGTGAACACAGTGCCGGTCAGAAACATTGTTTTTCACAAGGAGTGGTTGACGGAGATTACCCGTGGTGGTCGGCCCCGTCCGCCCGCCAACTAGCACAGCTATAACACTGGTTCCAAACATAAACACGCGCAGTGCGCATGCCCAGTGTCCCTGCCAAAACCAGGGTCCGTGGTTACGAACACTGTTCACGTTTCACACACACGATCACGGCGATTTTGACAAGGGTGCGAAATTTTGTAGGAGGTCTGGACCTCGGAGATCAAAAACCAAGGTCCCTGGCGATTTGTTTCGCAAGGGTCACTTGCACACACCACAGATTTGCGATTTCATGACATGGTTGCGATTTCATCGCCAGGGACCTCGGCGATTTCGTCTAGTGTGCAACGGGCTTAATAGTAATAGTTGTAATATTGTACCAAGCCTCTAGCTTAGCCTAAGGCATTAGCCTGTGGAGAAAAGTAATAGAAAAATACTACTGCCACAGGGAATAGTGTATTGAATCAGGCTTGTCAATGGCTTTGTTTTGTAATAAGAAAATCTTAACAAAAATTGATTCTGTTTGAAAATTATATATAATTTTATAAAGAATTTTAAAAAGCCAGTTGTTTGTTTATCAAATGAGATTTGAAGGTTTGCATGGTGATAATATCAGGAGAAATAGGTTTGCGGAGACACCATGTAAATTCTCTTTTGTGAGTAAGTGTGGTTCTGAAAAGAACCGGAGGAACTCGACGTTTCGAACAGTATACTCTGCTCGTCTTCTCCTGAAGACGAGCAGAGTACACTGTTCGAAACGTCAAGTTCCTCCGGTTCTTTTCAGAACCACACTTACTCTCAAAAGAGAATTTACATGGTGTCTCCGCAAACCTATTTATCCTTGTTTGTTTATGTTAGTCAGAAGTGATGAAAATGGCTCATTTCTACACAGATTTTTATGTCAGATTTCTTACATGGCAGCAAACAGCTGGATCAATTTTTAAGTTGTCGAACATCTGTGGTATTGCAGTGATTGATATCGGATTTTTCTCTTTTTGGTTTTTCTTTCTTTCTCTGTCTCTTTATAGGTCTATTTGCCTGGCATCCTGTACTGATGTCCATTGCTGTAAGTTGTAAATGTTCTTTGTGCTCTATACTGGGATATGTAGAACCATGTTCTTGGGAATCAGACCAAAATATAAATTGTAGTCCCTGCTGGGTGAATATAAACTGCCACTAAACAAATTATAATGGACTGGAAACTGTTATTCAATGAGTATGGCTTTGAAAAGAGCTGGTGACTCGATGTTTCAACATCCTCTTGTATTGTGGGAATCGTCACATGGCAATGGGAAAAAAAGGGGTAGGAAGCAGACTAATTACATCGGTATGCTGAAGAGAGACACAGGACTTGACAGAGTTGAAGAGCTGAGGACTGCTATGCTGGAGGGGATTTGTTCATGATGCCCGAGTAGGCATCGGCTGACTGTCGATTATACAAAATTAATACAAAGTTAATACAAAAACTGTTGCAAACTGCTCACTGACTAGAATGACCAGCAATACATAAATCTCAAAAGTTAGAGGGCCTGACGTTTCGATCCTATCAGGACCTTTCTCAAAAAGCTCATGCTCACGACTTAGTAGTACATGTAGTAGTAGCACAGCTGTGTTGGATTTAGATACAAAGTGGTGGGGTTTACGGCCCCAATGTTGCTGATGCCATTTGTCTCCACTCTCCCAGTTTGCCTTCCTGATGACCGAGGCCATCCTTTTCTTCTCGCCCGAGAGTAACCTGGTGCCCAAGGCCAGCCGCAAGACCAAGCTGACCTACCACTGGCTGACCAACGCCACGGCCGTGCTCTGCGGGCTGGCCGGCCTGGCCGTCATCGTCTACAACAAGGCGGCCGCCGGCCGGCCTCACTTCACCAGCTGGCACGGACTGCTGGGCGTCTGCACGGTGGCCTACGCGGCCGTGCAGGCCCTGGCCGGCACCGCCCACCTCTACCCCAAGCTGACGGCCGGCCTGGTGCGGCCGGCCGACCTGAAACTCTACCACGCCACCTCGGGGCTGGTGCTCTTCTCCCTGGCCTGCGCCACGCTCAGCCTGGGCCTCTTCAGCGACTGGTTCAGCGGCGGTGCCCACACCGTGGCCTGGTACTTCTGCTTTGGCACTGTCTCCTGGCTGGCACTGGTCATCATGAACCAAGTCACCCAGGCCTACCTCCCCAAGTCCTTCAAGAAACCGTCTCAGCAGTATTAGAGAGAGAGGCAGAGAGAGAGAGAGGAAGCTGAACTTCCCCTTCATCAAAAGACACTCAAAAAAGACAAAACCTTCCTGGCAGTACAAGATAATTCATTGAGGGTTTGCCCTGCCTGATGCCTGAAAAAAAAAAAAAATTCAGTGAGGCGATATTCGAACCCGCGACTCCTGCAAACCCTCAATGAGGGCAAGCCCTCATTGAATTACATTCTCATACAAGTACCCTTCTGCAAATCACGTCACCTGCAAATCTGTCGCCTTGTGAAACACTGGGACGATAATTTTTTTTTTCAGAAAATCTCGGTGATGATTGGGTGTTAACAGTTTGTTTGAACGAGTAAAATCAGTGTGCTTGTGTCGTGGTATTCACAGGCTCAGATAGACTTGCAGTTGAGTCGCTTGCCTTTTTTCCGTTGCTTGCTTTTGCGATGCAAATTAGTATGCATAATTCGACCGGCTTCTTATATTACTCTAGTCTAGCCTGCACTGTGATTCAACTTTAACCTTTCAGATTCATGGCACAATCATAGGAAGTGTAGTTTTTTTATCAAATTTAAGCGATTCAGTTTACAGTAAATTGAAAAGGGTTGACTCGTGCCCAGCCAAAATAATGGCAAAGAAAGCTGACTGGACTGGGAATTGAACCCGAGACCTCTGGTTTTGTGTACCAGCGCTTTTACCATCGGAGCTATCCAGCCCTTAGATGGTGGCCTTCCCAAATGGTCAACTAGTCTTTGCCGGGGTTGGGGCACCAGTCAGAAGCATTATTTCACCATTAACCGCCATATATCTCTCCAGGGATCTCGTCCCCCACATTCAGATAGCTCAGATGCATGGTAAGAATGCTGGTAGGCTAAACCAGGTCCCAGTCCAGTGAAAGTTTTCATTGCTCTTTTGGTCGAAATTGTAGATTATGCTAGTATGTAGATCCATAAAAAACAACATGAAATCAAACCAGCTGTGCATCTTTCTGTGTGTCAGGGTTGAAAAATAAAGCTAATGCTTTGCTCAATGAAACGGTAGAAGTTAGTACATCTGTTTTGTTCATTTCCACACAAAACTCGAAGAGGAGGAGAAGGAGGAGAAAGACAAAGAGGAAGAAGAAAACTTATTGTTTAAGTTGTATGTTACAAAACAACTACACATCAGAAGTTATCTGTCTTAGTCATTATCAAATTTTATTTTAAAAAGCCACGAGGTTTGTTTAAAAATATCTGTGGGTAATGCGGTTCGGTATGAATATGTGTACATTCACGTACCGGTACTTCAAAGCCAGTATTAAATATTTCGAATAAAAATCTCAGTTAAGATATTCAATTAAAACGGTTTTTGTTTATGACATTATTAGCCAATTATTACGAGCCGCTTCAAAATCAAATCAACATAATGTTTTGGCAGGGCCATGTTAAAAGAGGTACATTTTTTATGATCTTCCCCAAATTAACATCCAAGTGTTCGCCTGCTTACGCACTGGACATGACCTTGGTCAATTTCAAAGAGCTGCATGTTTAAGCACCCAAATTTGCTTGAGCATAAACTGTCATTGGGCTCAGGGGCCAACTTCATAGAGCCTTAAGACCTTTCCAGACGACGCTGAAAAAACTCACAAGGCTTCAGAAAATGTCTCATGCATGATAAATCTTACGAAAGTGCCATCGTTCGTGTGAAAGGTTACCAATGCTTGAGTGACAGACGTCTGGACAAAAACTTCCACTTTTGGAGGCTTTTTCACGGGACCTTTGACAATTTATCGTGTGTAGGGAGGAACTATTTATATTGGACGACGTCCCATATGCTACCGTATATTCTAAATTCTCTATCAAGCCTTGCGAGTGTTTTCAGCGTCGTCTGAAAAGGGCTTTAGTGAGCGATGAAAGGTTTGCGGTGACACCATGTAACACATCTCTTTCGAGAAGGAGTTTGCGGCTCTGACAAGAGCCGGTAACTCTACGTTTCGGGCAGTGTGTACGCTGCCCGTCGTTAAGAGACTGCAAAAGTACCACTTGATAGTTGATACCTCATAGCAAACCATCAAGCTTTATTTAACCTTAGCGGGTTTTGAAAAAATTATTTAGCATCGATTTGGACGATTCAGATTAAGCAACTTATAATCAACAAAGTTTTATTGGCGAATTCTTCAAAGTTATTAACAACTCGGTGCATCCTAGGGTCTATGGTGGCCACGGGAACGGGAGGGGCGAGGAGAAGAAATCGCTCCCGCTTCCGAGAAGGCAGTCCGCCCCGAAGTTGCTGTGCAGCGTCGCTGGTGGCACCATCCTGGCTTTCGACGGCTGCCCTCCGGCTCCCAGGCTCCTCGCTGGCACCTCGTGGAACCCGTCGCTGAATCCACCGGGCCGCATCGGCTCGAGTCCGAAGTGGCCGTTGGACCGGCTGCCGTTCTCCTCGAAGCCGCAGGGGAGCAGCTGCTGGTGGTGATGACTCGGGTCTTGGTGGCGGCCGTGGTCGACTGCTGCTGCCGCTGCGGCTACGCTCGGGACCAGCTGACCGGAGGGCGTCGTGTAGTCGGCGTGGTGGTAGGGACCGGTCATCAGGGCGGGTCGGTGGGCCGGCGGGACGGCGGGCAGTCTGTATGACGAGGGGATAGACTCGGCGTCGAGCGGTCGGGGACGTCCGTGATCGACCGGTCCCAGGAACAGCTGTTGCTGATGGTGCTCATGCTGTTGATGCTTATGATGCTGCTGGTTTTGCTGGTGCTGTTGGTGATGTTGCTGTTGGTGATGTTGCTGTTGTTGGTGCTGTTGTTGGTGCTGTTGTTGGTGCTGTTGTTGATGTTGCTGTTGTTGATGCTGCTGTTGTTGGTGCTGTTGTTGATGTTGGTGTTCATGCTGCTGGTGTTCATACTGCTGATGTTCATGGTGCTGTTCATGGTGCTGTTGATGCTGGTGTGTATGATGCTGTTGTTGATGTCCATGCTGCTGTTGCTGATGATGATGTTGTTGCTGCTGCAGCTGTTGAGGATGATACCGATGGTGGTGGTGCGACGGTTCCTGAGAGATCGGACCGTAGGCCGTAGGGGACGCCATCTGGCGGTCCGACCAGGGCGAGGCCGGGGAGCTGGTGCAGGCCTCCCCGCCGCCGGCCGCTGGCGGGCAGGACTCGGCCGTCGGACCAGGCAACGGCGGCGCTCCTGCCCCGGTCCGGCCCGGAACCCTCTGCTCGCACGCCCGGAAAGGCCCGCCCGCGGTACCAGACGCATCGGCGCACGCCGACGACCTCGAGTCATCATGCACCCCGAAGGAGTGGGTCGGCGCAGCAGCGGACGGGAGACCCTGTCCCGATGAAGTCGTCGGATCGACGTAGTAGGAGTACGGAGCAGGACCGGTGTGCTTCGGGGTCTCCGCCCGGTGCCGGACCGTCCCGGAGGCTGCTGACGTCGTGGCGGTCATCGCGGGGACCGTAGGTGCCGACGCTGTCCGTCCGGCGAAGGGCAGCGACCGGGAGGCCACCGGGGCCGGTGTCGGCGGTGGACGCCGGACGGGGGGCTGATGGGGCGGTCTCGCCGACGGAAGCGGGAGGCACTCGAAGTCGGAGAGCTCACTGGAGCTGCTGTACTCCGGTGGCTCCGAGGCCGAGGAGAGGGGCTCGGGTGACGAGAGGCGGTCCACCGAGAGCGGGCTGGGCGGGAAGTCGCCGGGGAGCCCACGGCCGGCGGAGAGGCAGGGCAAGGGGAGGGTGCGGTCCTCCAGGGGCACGGCGGTGCAGACCCGGTTGGGCGGGGCGTCGCCGCCGCCCGAGCTGCGTCGGAGAACCTTCCGCCTCGGCCGCCTGATGATGGCTGGCCGGTCCTGACGGCCCTCCCCTCCAGCCCCGGAGTCTTCGTCGGACCAGGACGACTCGTCGGACGAGGAGGAGGAGGTCTCGGGCATGCAGTCGGCCTCGGCGCGCCTCTGCTTGCGGGCCATCATCGCTTTCCGACGCCGTTTGGCGGAGAGCGTCCCCGGCGCGCTCCCTCCCTCCGCCCGGAGGCGCCGGGGGGTCAGACGGTTAGTCCCGGCAAGCGTAGCCTCGCCGCGAACAGCGGCGGGCCGCTGGTCGCGGTGGCCGGCGGCCGACTCCTCCAGGGACGGCATGGCCAGGATGGAGCCGACGGCGCACCGATACAGCGCCAGGTCCAGCTCGTTGCGCTCGCCAGCCGGCAGGGCCGTGCAGACCTGGTTAGGCGGCGGCTTCTCCCGGCAGGTGATGCACCGGTCGCTGGCGGCGTGGCGGCACGGCCCGCCGCTGCCGACCGATCCCAGTGCCGTCCGGGAGCCGGGGTTCGACCCCGCTGAACCCTTGCCGGCGGCCGGAGATTGGGCCGGTCGAGCGCCGACGGCGGGCGAGGGATTCGCGGGTGCCGCCAGTGACATCACCGGCGGAACAACACCGCCATCACCGCAGCCGTCACTAACAGTAACGCCGCCAATACTGATACCACCACTTGCAGAGATACCAACGCCGATACCACAACCAGCACCACCAACGTCAACACTACCCACTACACCACCAGCACCAGCACCGAGATCCACCGTTCGGACGGCACCATCGTCCACGTCTCGCGGTCCGGCATCGAACCACGGTGCCGCCGTCGGGTGGCCCGCGGTTAAGGCCCCGGGGAAGCCGCCGGCGCCCGCCACGGCTGGGGGCGGTGCCGCCACATTCATCCGTGCCTCCTCGTGAGCGCTCGTCTGATACTCCACAGTCGCTCGCCCGGTCAACTTTCCCATGCTATTCCAACACACAAACATGAACAAAAAAACCGAAAGGGAAAGTAAACACTTCAAAACCTTGTCCTTTTCAAATCCTGCGTTATCGCCGTTATGTGTGAGAGTGGTTTTTTTTTTAGGATACAGACTATATCCTGTCTGGGTCAACAGGAACTTCAGGAACAGGGCAGAGGGTTCATCCTACCAGACGTCTACGAATCACGTGATAAAATAGGAAGTAGCTACATTCTTTGGCGAGATAGAGCATATATAGAGATAGATAGGGAGAGAGAGGGGAGAGTGAGTGAGAGAGAGGGGAGAGGGGAGAGAGAGGAGAGAGAGATGGGGAGGGGAGGAAGAGGAGAGGGAGAGAGAGAGAGAGGGAGGGATATAGAGAGTTGGAGTGAGATAGAGAGAGAGGGAAGAGAGAAATAGAGAGGGAGGGGGAGAGAGAGAGGGGGAGAGAGAGAGGGGGAGAGAGGAAAGAGAGAGATAGAGAGGGAGAGAGGGAGAGAGGGAGGGAGAGAGAGAGAGAGAGAGAGAGAGAGAGAGAGAGAGAGAGAGAGAGAGAAGAGGGAGAAGGGAGGGGGAGAGAGAGAAAGAGGGGAAGAGAGAGAGAGAATATGCCAGGCAGTATAGTGCAACGCGCGAGTGGAGCTCGTTGAAGTTGAACTCCAAATGTTGAGTACTACACTCGCAATGAAATATTTTTTTGCAGGCAACTATTGGACCAATAACTGCACTGCGTCTGAAAGAAAGCAGACCACAAGCCCAGTGTGTCCACACGGTGTCTCCCAACGGAGAAGAGTGCGACCCCTGATGACCCCGCCCCATTAATGTGCATTCGAACTGCGTCCGATCCGTGCGTTCTACAACAAAATCTGTCATTTCGCTGACTGAAATACATGTATGAACGCACCATGCCGTCCCCACTGTCCATAAACTCCGTATAGAGCTAGCCTAAATAGATTATCAAGAACCCTGGCAGGTCGAACCATGGAGGAAGGATGGTCGAACTTTTCTCTCTTCCACGGTCAACTGGAAAAAAAGGAGAACTCAGGTCAGCAGGCCGTGGGGACACTGAATGACCAATGCCGCCGTCTATCCGCAGATAACGAAACGTCGGTTTGGCATTCGCCATCATGCAAGGCCGACTCCAACCTTCGGTCAACCAACCGTCTGTGAAAGTACACACATGTACTACCCGTCCGGCACCGTACACTGAAGCATTAGTCACTCATTAGCTGTCAGAGGGAAACCTTGCCACGATTTGCCGAAGCAAATCTCATTATTTCATCCCGAACAATCAAAGTGAGCACGTCACTCTCGAGCTAGCTCTGCACGTAGAAAGTGTGGTAGTGTACACTGCCAAACAATGCGCAATGATGCCAACTATTTAACCACCACTTCGACCATGCAGCCAGGCATTGATCGGAATATTCATCTGGTAAAATTATTCGTCACCAACAGCCCGGTGTTGGATTGAATTGGTACATTTCAACAACAACCTCTGATACCAACGAGACAAAGCCTAGACAAGCTACATGTATGCCCGAAAGATCGACACTTGTTTTTGCCCAACAATGTCAAATGTTGCAGAAGAGATCGTAGCAGTGGTTGAACAGGAAAAGCTCACCAACAAATAATGACAGTAAATTTAGTTTGATATTGTACATTCCAATTGGTTTGTACAACCAATAGCCTATTTCAAGAAAAATCAGACATTCGCTGTTTTTAATACTGGAATGCCCAATGTCTGATGTCCAGAAAAATCCGACATTATCTGTACAAACCTATTGGAATGTCCAATAATTATGTCCAATGTAGAAAAAACCACCAATCCGACATTTGCTGTACAACTTTATTCGATTGCCCAATGTCTAATGTCGAGAAAAAGAAATCCGACATTCGCTGTACAAACCTATGGGAATGTCCAATGTTCAATGTTCTTTACTGTCGCCCCAGATATTATGGAAGAGTGGTTCGTGGGTGGAGAAGGAAAGATCAGAATGGCTTGGCTGGATGTGCTTGCAGCCAACGATCATACTGACCTCTGCCGGAGACCGGCTCGTTTCCTTGTTCGGTCTGGGACGCATTTTGGCACGAGTCACAAAGTTAATCACAACCAGGGCTCGGTACGGCTAGTTTCAGTTTGGCGTGATGCGGTCATTGCGGTGACAATTATGTCGTGCGCTTTATGCCTTTAATCATCATCCAGTGTACCTTTCCAACCAAACTAGAATTGCCATGAGGAACGATATTTCATTGGACTTTTTCCATGCAAAATCGCCCAAAACAAGGCTTTAAAGCCACTCAAGGTTAAGGGCTGGAGAAAGAAGAAGATAGAGAGGGACCCAGGAAGACCTGAGATAGGAATTAACATTCCTTTTGAAAATGGCAAGATTGTAGGCAGGGGAAAAGAAAGAACCTGGAAGGGAATTCCAGATGGAGGCAGAACGAGGGATCGGGAAGAAGCTGTTCCGATACCTCTCCGGTCTACACCTTGGGATAGATAGAGGACTAATACATGTAGTCGAACCATGCTAGTCTTGGTTGTGTGTGACAACCCAAACGCAGCCTAGACTAGCATTAAAGCAAACGTTTCGCGGTGCAGTGTCGTGGGAGTGGGAAGTTAGCCAGGGTGAACAAAATGACTCCCGTATTTTAACACCATCGAACATTAATGAAATACTTGCATGCAGGAAACAAATGCAGCACACGCGTAGACAGACAGTCGACCGCACACGCCTTAGCTGTATGGGAATTCGCGAGCGCACAGGATAAATCAGCAGGGATAAAGGAGCCGACGCTTCGACCAGAATACAAAAATGATCGACAGGCAGGCTATCTGTTCAAAGTTACACGAGAAAAACATTCCACCACAAGAATGGAAAGAGAAGGCCGGTGTAACTGACTGGTTAGTTTGAACTTTGGATTTAACCCTGGGCATAACCCTGACCTCCATTATCTTCAAATTTGGGGGTTTTCATTCGAAGAGAAGTGGCAACGATTGACTGAGCTTACCTGGATGTGAACATTTCATTCGTCGTCGGTCCAGGCATGGTGGCTTGGTGACTACTCACGGGAGGGCATTGTTCGAGGTCGCTCCAGCCGAACAAATCCGCAGTGAGATCCGCACTGGTCGGCTGTAGCAAATGCTGCAGCTGCGCGTCGTCCGGTCCGCTCGGAAAGGGCGCGGATTGGTGCTGAGGCAGATCAGAGGCGTCGCTCTTAAGCTCCAGCTGCGTGGATGCGGGTGCCGACCGGGCCGGTGCGGACTGGGGCTCGGACGGGCTCGGAGCCGACTGCGCGAAGCCCTGCACCACACACGGGCCGGAGCCCAGCATGTCGGCGTCCAGCAGCGGCGGCACGTAGTCGTAGTCCAGTGCGGACGGCTGGCCGTAGTCGAGAGCGGACGGTTCGGACGGCTCATCCCGATATGCGGAGAGCCCGCCCTCACGCTGCATACGCTTGTACTTGGCTCGGCGATTCTGAAACCAAATCTGGAGAACAGAGAACAAAAAGGGGTAACAGAGGAAAGCTGGCAGACAGATCAAAGTAAGATCCAAGATTGTACACAAATTGTACCACCCTCTACGTCTAAGAAAAGTTGACATTTAATTTCATTTCCATGTTTTTTTCGTATGACATGGTTGATGGATTGAGCCGAAACTTATGCAGGTGTGTAGATTCATGTATGTGCAGGGTTATACAGTATGGAGCTATTATCTGACCTTCGCAAACGGTGTACCCTACCTAGTGACATCCTTCAATTGCTTCTATCCGAAAGTTAGACTAACGTGACTAGCATTGCAAATCTTTCTGTGTGGGAATCAACGGTATCATGGTGACTGTCTTACCTGAACTCGCTCCTCATTCAAGTCCAACCTCTGCGCAATCTTGGCGCGCAGGTCGCCATCCGGGTACTTCTGGTCCTGGAAAAGCCGCTCGAGCGCGTGCAGCTGGGCCGCGTTGAAGTTGGCGCGCTCCCGCCGCGGTTTTTCGGGAGGGCGCTCTTCACGACAGCGCCCCCGCTTGCCCGGCTTCCGCTTCCTGCTCAGTCCGCTGGACTCGTCGTCGGGGCACGGCGCGTGCGCAGTCGAGTTAGCAGCCGCAACAGCCGTTCCGGCCGTCTGACCACACTGCTGGTCATGGGACGACGCAGTCGAGGATGTGCTACTGCCCTCAACGGCAGAGCTGTTGCTGGAACTCATGGCGGCGAAGGTGTGTCCAGATTCCGGACAGTATCTGTGATGGTAATCATAATATCAAAGTCAAGCAAATTGATGAATGATTTCAGAAATGAATATTCTCCAACTAAGTGTCAACAAACCGAGAGGAAATTTTGACATTTCGATCCTAACACAACCATTGTCTAAAAACAGAAAGCCGTATAAGGTTCGCCATGCCCCCTTGATTTTTTTTCGAGTTTGAAAGCGCCGAGACGCTTAAAAAAATTCCAGGTATTCTTGTCAAGGTTTCTCATTCCGTGTGTGTGGTATTCTGTGCCTTATTGCCCTAAGCCTTGTACAAGTTGTATGTGATCAACTTTTCAACCAAGGCCCCTCCTAACAGTAACACTAACACTCCTTTTCAGAATGCACCCATCGTGTTGAAAATTTCTCTCCATAGTTTCACTGTCATTCGCCATAATGTTCATACTTCTTCTTAATTTGTTATCATTATTACACCTCGGATATAATAAGACGATTTCTCAATAATAATTATTTCAAATGGGCAATTACCACTAATTAATGACTAATTAAAAGGCCAATCCAGATAAATGTGCAGCTTTATTTTGAGTTTGCGTAAATATATAATTATACAAGAAGGCCTACGTATTTTACTGTTTTGCTATCAAATCAGTTTAAAGAGCTCTTTGACAGAAACTAGATCCCTGTGGAGTGTGGGCAATTAGAAGAACATTAATAAAGTTATAATAAGATAATTAGTAATTTATAATCTAAAATTTAGTGGGCCTGACGTTTCGATCCTAGCAGGACCTTTCTCAAAGGCAGAAACTCTGCCTTTGAGAAAGGTCCTGCTAGGATCGAAACGTCAGGCCCACTAAATTTTAGATTTACATTTTGGTAATTTTAGTCAGTAAGCAGTTTGCAACATTTTTGTCTATCACCTTTAGTAATTTATAATTTATAATAATTAATACATGTATTCGAATAAGGTTTCCAGGCCTCATGTGTATAGTGTTGTCCAGTGTCCAGACTCATCAGATTATTTTCTTGCTCAAAATTTTTAGAGTAACATTTTAAATGACAATTGTAGAGGATGTACTGAGGGGAAACTCCGTTATTTCGGTTTTTGTGCACAACGAATACAGATAGAGGTTTAACCGGTTTAACCGGTTTTTTTTAACTGAACCTATCAATTGAGTTTTTCGGGTTATCAGCTCAATATAGATCGAAGATGGATTTAGGAAACTACGAAACGCTTACCCTTCACAAAATTCCTATGCATGGCCTCCATATTTTACATTTCTCACAAGTGTACGGCAACGATTAATCCTGAAATCGTCTGAAACTTCCTAAGAGTCCTTTCTCAAATATCAATCATAAGTCACTGGATTTTCGCAACGTGAAAGTGTAGTTCGGAAAACTTGGGCATGTAAGATCATTCCCTACCTCCATGGTAAGATACAAATACATTCCGTGCATGGACGCTCGTGCTGCATTCTTACCTATTGTGAACTTGGTGCCGAGTTCCTGGAAACCGAGTCTTCGAAGCTCAGCGCGCGTGGGACGTGGCCATGATGGGGTAATTTCATGATCGCACCTTTTTCTCAAAGCCTTGAAAAATCCCTCTTCCAGCGGTCATACGATGAGAATTCTAGGACTCCTAGGAACGAGGTAATAAGCTCGATTCGGGTCCTTGATTCCACGCAGTCTCGGAGCTTGAACGAAAACAATTTTATAGGATTCTTTCTCAAGACTTCATGCCGGCAGCTGTCTTTTGTGTCTGTGTGTGGGTGTGCATGACTGTGTGCGAGCGTAGGGGAGCTTTCTGACCGGCATTCTGAGTGACTGACTTGGCTGGCTGCACTTGGAGTCTTTCACGGCCCAGTGGCTTCGCACCTCTTGTTATGCTAATGGTAATCCGCCGTCCAGCAGTCAGGGGGAGTCATTAGGTTAAACAATGGCCGCTGATACATACTACTGTGCCAATATGTGGAGGGAGGGGCGAGGGGTGGTGGGGAGGGGGGGGGGGTGTCGACAGACTGGTGGCTAGTCTGGATTCCAGGCCTGGTCAGTCCATGGTCAGTCAGTCCAGGGAGAAAGAACGACAGTCCATGGAGGCATTTAGTCTTTCAAGAAGTTTCGATCCTAGCAGGACCTTTTTTCATTCTCAAAGGCCAAAGGCTCTTTGCCTTTTTTGAAAAAGGTCCTGCTGGGATCGAAACATCAGGCCCTGTAACTTTTGAGATTTATGTATTGCAGGTCTTTTTAAAATGAGATTTGAATGAGTTTATGGCATCGCCCGAGTTTATATGCTGCGGCTTGAAAGAACACGCGCAACTACGGGGATCGGCTGCGGCCACCAGAGCGAGGCTCTGCTGGCACACAGTCTCAGCAGGCTCCTGAAGACGAACAGAGTACACTGTTCGAAACGTCGAGTTCCTCCGGTTCTTTTCAGAACTACACATACTCACAGCCACACGGTGTCACCGCAAACCTATTACATGTACTCCTGCTATTCTCACCATGAAAACCTTCAAATCTCTGGGCACAGAGCATTGGGGTGTCGTGCACGCGACCCGTCCGTACCGTGTCCATAATTCATTGGGCTACGGCTGCGATTTATACACGAGTCTACGGAAGTCTGCGAGCCAGCGGCCCCAGTCCGAGTCGTATGACTCGCGAGCTATATTTTGTCGTAGCCAAAACAATGTACGACGATTCCCCTGGGGACTGTGGGATTGTTTTTTTTCTTTCAAAAGCGGTTATCATTGAGTTTCCTCGTCGAGAAACGGAAAGTGAATCCTTAAATTTTTTCCTATCATTCACATGAGAACACGGCCGAAAGAAATCATGTTATCTTTCAAAAATATAAAGGAAATACAAAAAAACTGTTACAAACTGCTCACTGACTAAAATAACCTGCAATAGGCCTCCATACATCTCAAAAGTTAAGAGGGTCTGACGTTTCGATCCTAGCAGGACCTCTCACAAAGGCAAAGACTATAGAGTAATAATAACAAACAAACGAACAAACAAAACACTTACACAGAGCATACCGCATTTTGTGCAAAAATGAAGGTTTATTCCGCTGTAGGCATTAGTAAACCAACATATCCCTTGGTAAACAAAACAAAAAATATAGTCAGGTACAAATCCCAGAATGGTAGCATACTTTTTTCCCCGGATGTTATCTCAAAGAAAACGCCATCGAATCTGCAGTGACCTATAATACCATCTAACGCGACACTAGAATATATTGGAGTCCGAAGAATGGATTTCCATAAACAATTTTTTTTTGGCTTACGTCACCATTACGTGACAGTCTTAACCCCGAAAAAGCAAAGAACAAAATAAACTTTTTTTTATTGTTATAATAAAGGTACACTCCATAGCAAGAACAAAATCCCAAAACAAACGTTTTACAGGCGAAAGGTCGATTATAATTGACAATAAAAAAAGACCAACCTTTACATTATTAAGCGAACAAAATGCCGATAAGCTGCAAAAATACTTCTATGCTGTTTTGGTACTATTCGAAGCTGTTATTTTTCTTTTCGACTAAACTAACATTTGTTTGATTAATTACATGAATTTATCGTATATTTATCAACTCCTTAAAAAGCTTAACTTTCACTTGTTTATTTATTAATACAGAAACTATGATCGAGTTGGCCTGGGTTAATTACATCCGACAATTATGTTTTAAAGATTATCATCAGGATATTTTGTTTAGTCATCTGTGGCAAGCAGTAACATGAAAACCACAGAAAATCTTCCTCCTCTCGAAATTGGCCAACGATTAATGCGTTAGTAAGTAACAAGCAAATCACTGAATTTCCTATATGTCCCAATTTTGTCCTTATCTCTCTTTCTCTTGGCAGTTAAAAAAAGTAAATACATTGTTTTCCATAATAGCCATAACTATTTTCCTCAATTCCATTTTTGTTTTCTTCGCCCGGGTAGATTGATATGACATACTATTCTAGTCTTGAATACCAACACGAGTTTTCTGCATAATAATTATAATCGTCTTATACACGGTCATAGCATTAGGAACAAAGAGTTTACAAAATGCACCCCACACTGGCAGTTCCTCAGTTTGTTTGACAAACAAAACACAAACAAAAAATACGCTCAGCTCATCCACTCTAAACAGTTATATCACGATCTTCAGTACTTTTTGTTAGTGCATATTTTGTTCCTTAGAATACCACTATACGATAGCTAGGTTGCTTAAAGTATCCTACCATGCTTATTATTATTAATATAATTCTGCACTTTTTTTTAAAATTCCATTTCGTTATTTCCAACCGGGACTAATGCAGATACAAATGCTACTTAGGCAAAACACCACACCAAATTTATGTTCAAATGTCTTTTCCTAGTTAAGCCAATAACTAACTAATATATTTCTATGTTTTTAATTTTGTTATCCCCCCCAAAAAGAAACCATTGAAAGAAAAAAGTTATGAAAATTGGTAGACTACAAATGTCTAAGATAGATAGTTATAAAGAAGTCAATATTTGCTTTTGTCCAACATGAAAATAGGCACTCCTGGTAGTTTTGAAAAATGTAAATTACGGGTTGATTTTTTCTTTTTCTTCTTTATTTTACTTCTTTTATACTTTATTTTCCAATATTCAGGTTTGTGATCTTAACGCGTTCACAAAACAATTTGGTGGATTCTTTTGCTGTCACTCAAGATTTTCAAAATCCTCTC
>OX465103.1:6421883-6634383 GCA_949987565.1 Luidia sarsii | reverse complement strand
GCCCCAGCCCTACCCAGAGCCTCAGCTACAGCCCGAGCCCGAGCCTGAACCTCAAGGTCAAGCCAGAACCCCAGGCCAAGCCTGAGCCAGAGCCAGAGCCAGAGCCCGAACTCAAGCCAGAGCCAGAGCCTCAGCCAGGTGTGGAGGAAAGCAGCCTGGGTATGGAGCCTTACATGCAGAGAGGAGACACTGAGACGTCTGGCCTCGCCAATGGATGGAGAGATGACGGGCTTGAAGGGGCTGTCGGGAATTGACTTGTCGTTGTACATGATGTCAATCACATACTCCCCTGTTTGAAAACAGAGAAAGGAAGACACAGTTCAGCTGCAGGGACTTACAACATCCAAGAAGGGGTTCTCTTTCAAAATGTCAGTTTGATTGCTTCTTTGAGAGCAAAATCTAACCTTGTCTCTTTAAAATCACCAAACAGAGATTGTCTCTCCAAGAACCCAATGGTTTCTTCAAGCAATGCTTTCTTTGGGCAGCATAGGTTTGTGTAATTTTCAATATTTGAAACATTCAAATTGGAGAAGTCAATTTTGAGAAATCAACTCTGTATGTTTTTAATTGATGCATTTTTTTACTAATTAATTTAATCAAATTTTAATTATTGTTTGTTCTTTCATGTAACCCCTTTATGTGTAATTTGGATACTTTGTTATGTAATATTCCATGTAATTCAGCTTTCAGCTGCGATTTGGTAATAGAAAAAAAAAAAAACCAACACACGTCAACTCTTCGGAGCCCTCTCCAGATGAGGCGAGGGATTTACCTGCCACGGTGGGGATGTAGGAGACCTGGTACGAGCCATCCTTGTTGTCCTGGATGTCAATCTTGGCCTTGGCTGGCCCCTTGACGGAGATGCTCAGCTTACCCGGACCAGCCTCACGTGTCCAGACGGTGAACTCGGCTGCAGGGGAAAAAGATCGCCCACAGGGTTTTGGGTTAAAGTGTGTCTTTTAAGGCCTCTGCCACTTTCAAATGAGAACGAAAGAGAACAAAATCCCCACAACCTCTAAAAATGTCTGTCTGGCAAGATGAATACAGGGTCACATAAACTTCTCAGGTGACATGAATTGCACCTTTTAGTGGAGGACTGCACCTTCAAAGGGGAGAGGGCTGCACCTTCTTAGGGGATAAGGATTGCACCTTCAAAAGTAGAGGGCTGCCTCTCGAGGGGAGAATAGTTGCACTTTCTTAGGGGAGGAGTTGCATCTACTTAGGGTGAAGGAGAGGTTTGCACTTTCTTAGGGGAGGAGTTGCATCTACTTAGGGTGAAGGAGAGATTTGCACCTTCTTGGAGGAGAAGGGCTGCATCCTTTTTGGAGGAGAATGGTTCCACCTTTGGGGGTTATTGGTTTGTGGATTGCACCTTCTTAGGTGACGAAGATTGCACCTAAGAAGGCTTAAGTTGCACCTTGGATGTAAATCTATATGGACAGTGTCTGCCTACCTGGCATGCTGATCTCGCCACTCTCCAGACCAGGACCACCTGCGTGCACCTTGTGGGCACCACCTTCGCCGAAGGGACCCACAGTGAACTGGAAGGGACTTCCTGTGAGCCAGACCAACAAATAAAAGACAAAACGGGAAAAAGCTTGAGGGTGACTGGATAATTGAGAGCAAAGTGATGAATGCTTGCCTGTCTCCCTATCACTGTCTTTGTTTTTGCCTATCTGTCTGCCTGTCTGTATCTGTCTGGCAGTCATTCTGTCTGACTGTCTGTTTCTGTCTGGCAGTCAGTCTGGCAGTCATGTCTGCCTGTCCGTCTGTTTGCCTGTCTGTATCTGTCTGCCAGTTATGTATGTCTGGCTGCCTGTCAGTCTACCTGCTTGTCTGTCTCTGCCTGCCTGTTCGTCTCCCTGCCATTGTCTGTCTGTCTAGCAGTCTGGGTGTCTACATGCCTGTCTGTCTGTATATCTGCCTGTCTGTCAGTCTTCCTGCCTGCCTGCCTGCCTGCCTGCCTTGATCTATTTGACTGTCAGTCTGCCTATCTGTTTGTCATCCTGTCTGCCTGTGGCTACTCACCTGGGACGTGAAGGCCCCTGTTCTTGACGCTGACTGTGTGGACACCGTCCATGCTGGGAACGAACCGGACCACATAGCGGCAGTCGGGACCATCCACAATCTCCGCATCCTCAGTCTGGCCTCGGGGGTTGCTGACTTGGGCTGTCATGTCCAGCGGGTCCGTTCCTAGATAGGGGATAGGGGTGGCAGAGACAGAGTGAGAGGGAGTTAGATTTTGACGGAAAGAACACAGGTAGACATGACAAAACTTTCTCGCCGTTCTTCCACCATTTTCAAATAAACCCATCCGTTAAGCACTTCTGCACAACTGCAACTGTGTAGTATCCCCGCTTGACACATTAGACATCCTGAACGGGGGTGTGATCCCCGGAGATATACGGCAGTTCCTGGTTGAAGGAATAGGAAACCAGGAAGGCCCAGCACACTCTACTTGCAGTTTAATACATGTACAACTAATGTGAGACTACGAAGGGATGCTACAAGTACAACCAAATAATATTGTCAACTCTGCTCAAGACCGCAGTGGTTGGAGACAGCTTGTTGTCGTCTGCTTCTCAGCCGACTGATGATGATGGTTGAATTGTTCAATGGTTGAATGGTTGAATGCCTCTGATTAGCGTCCACTCCCCGACAAAGACAAGTCGACTATTTAGGGAGGCCACCATCTAGCCATCTAAGGGCTAGATAGCTCAGATGGTAAGAGTGCTGGTACGCAATATCAGAGTCCCATTCCAGTCAATTTTTTTTTTTTTTGCCATTTTTCAAAAGTAAAAAAAATATATACTGATAACTGAGGTTCATCTGTTATCCACAGTCCCCCTAACCCTAAAGAGCGGGGACCCACCTGGGATCTTCAGGCCCAGCTCGCACTCGCTGCCCACGTGCTGAACGGGGGCGGCGTTGGTGGGCTTGACCATGGTCTCCTGGATCAGGGGCTCCAGGGCCGAGCCGTCCTCCGGGTGAACCCGCACGTTGAAGGGGCTGCCCGGTACGTCCTGTTCGGCAAAGCGCACGTTCAGCTTGTAGTTGCCCGGCTCGGCGGGCCGGTAGGTGACTGCGCACGTGCCGTCACCCAGGTCCGAGCAGTTGATCTCCGTCTTGCTTGGGCCCTCGATGGACACCCCTAGACCGCCGTAGCCTGTTGCCCAAAAAACCAAAAACAAGAAGTCAATACAAAAAAAACTGTTGCAAACCGCTCACTGACTAAAATGACCAGCAATACATAAATCTCAAAAGTTAATAAGTGGGAAACGAGTGATCTTTCATCTTCCCTGTCCCTTTCCCCTTTGATCTTCCACCTGTACCTTTCCCATTTGATCTCCCACCTTGCTCTCATCCCATTGATCCTCCCCACCCTTTGGTTTGTTGCCCCTTTGATCTCCCCTCCCGTTGTCTACATCCCATTCCCTTCCCTTTTGTCCTTCCTCTGTCAGGTGTGTCAGGGCATTCCTTCCCCTGACTGTCTGTGTATGTCCTTGTCATTTTGCCCTTTAAGGTCCTGCCAGGAGATAACCAATGTGGTGTATCTCCATATTTTGTGACTTAAATTAGGGTCTGCATTTGACGTCTGGCTCTGCTGTGGGTTTTGTCTGCGATGTTCCCCACTCCCCACTCCCCCCACCAAAAAAAACCATGACACCATCTCCACTAGGCCCAAGCTGCCTGCCACCACGACCGACACACACCTGCATCTCTCGTGTCCACGATGAACTCGGCCATCTGGCCAGCATCTGCCTCCGAGATGCCGCGCCCGGTGACCTTGACCTTGGCGGCGTCGCCGACCTCCTGCGAGCCCACGATGATCTTGAAGGGGCTGCCGGCGATGGGCCGGTTGAACTTCTTGACGTTGACCAGGTGCTCGCCCACTTCCTTGGGGGTGAAGGTGATGCCTGCGGTCCAGAGGAACAGGGGGGAAATGGAAGAGGAGAGAGATGAGAGGAGAAGCGATAGAAGAGACAGGATAAATGACAAGAGGAGGATGGGAGGAGAGGGGATGAAATGATGAGAGACGAGGATAAGAGGGGAGGAGGAGGAGAGAGGGGATGAGTGGAGAATAGGAGAGGAGGGGAGAGGAGAGAGGAGGATAGGAGGAGAGATGAGATGAGAGAGGATAGGAGAGGAGAGGGGAGGAGGGGATGAGGAGAGAGGAGGGGAGTGGGAGAAGAGAGGGAGGAGGAGAGAGGAGATGAGTGAGGAGAATAGGAGGAGAGGGGAGGAGAGAGAGACAGGAGAGGGGAGAGGGGAGAGGGGAGAGGGTAGAGGAGGGAGGAGGGAGGAGAGAGGAAAGAAGGGAGAGGAGAGGGGAGAGGAGAGGGGAGGAGGGGATGAGGAGAGAGGAGGGGAGAGGAGGGGAGAGGAGGGGAGAGGAGGGGAGAGGAGGGGAGAGGAGGGGAGAGGAGGGGAGAGGAGGGGAGAGGAGGGGAGAGGAGGGGAGAGGAGGGGAGAGGAGGGGAGGAGGGGAGTGGGAGAAGAGAGGGAGGAGGAGAGAGGAGATGAGTGAGGAGGATAGGAGGAGAGGAGAGGAGAGAGACAGGAGAGGGCAGAGGGCAGAGGGCAGAGGGCAGAACAGCGAGACTCACCGATGTTGCCGTTGGGCAGGCGTTTCAGGGAGCAGGGTTCCTCGATCTTGCTGGGGGTGAGAATGGTGGCCTTGAGCGATGACAAATCCGTCTCGGTGATCTTGAGTGGAACATCACTGGCTGAGCCAATGGACATCATACTGCCAGACTTGTCTAAAAGGAAATAGCGAATAAACAATTTTGTTTTCAAACTAAGGAAAAGAAAACTGACTGGGAATCTTTGAATTTGAATGCAATGATTTTACGTATGAACGCTCTACCACCTGAGCTATCCAGCCCTGAGATATAGGGCAGATCATGGTGGAGATGCTTGTGACTGGTGCCCCCACCCCCGCCAAAAAGACAGTTGACCAATTGGGAAGGCCATTGGGAAGGCCACCTGGCAGCTAGCTGCAGTAGTAGGTGCGGTAGGTGTAGAATCACCTAAGCCACCTACATCGGCTGAGAGACACAGGTCTTGGATGACACTCATGAACAACAAAATATGCCGTGCTGGACTGGCTAGTGTGGAGAAGGCACATTCATGGAGTCCGAGAAGGCATTAATGAGATGCCGCTCAAGCAAGTGGTAGTAGTAGTAGTAGTAGTAGTAGTAGTAGTAGTAGTAGTAGTAGCCATGTAAAGGTTCAGCATTTTCTCATCTTACCAACGATGTTGGCCTTGAAGGGACTGCCGGGGACGTGCTTGTCGGCAAACTTGACGGTGACCTCATACTGGCCCACCTTCTGGGGGAAGTAGGTGACGTTGCAGGTGCCGTCCTTGTTGTCCACACACTTGATCTCAGCCTTGGAAGGACCCTCCACGGCCAGGGCAAGGCCACCTGGGACAACAAAATGTGAATATCAATACTCAAGGTCAAGACGCTCATACTCATGGTTAATACTCCTGGTGAAGGATTCATGCTCTTGGCTTACTTTTTGTTCTCAAGGCCAAGTTTTCGTACTCATGGCCAAGTATTTGTACTTGTGACCAAGTATTTGTACTCATGGCCAAGTATTTGTACTCTTGGCCAAGTATTTGTACTCTTGGCCAAGTATTTGTACTGGTGGCTACAAATGCAAGTACTCTTACTCATTGCCAAGACCCCATAGTCATGGTGAAGTATTTAATACACACGAGTACATGTACTTGTACTCGTGACCAGGAACTCCCACTCATGGCCAAGTACTCATACTCATGGCCAACTACTCATACTCATGGCCAAGTACTCATACTCATGGCCAAGTACTTATACTCATGGCCAAGTACTCATACTCATGGCCAAGTACTCATACTCATGGCCAAGTACTCATACTCATGGCCAAGTACTTATACTCATGGCCAAGTACTCATACTCATGGCCAAGTACTCATACTCATGGCCAAGTACTTATACTCATGGCCAATCACTCCCAATCATGGCCAAGTACTCATACTCATGGCCAAGTACTCATACTCATGGCCAAGTACTTATACTCATGGCCAATCACTCCCAATCATGGCCAAGTACTCATACTCATGGCCAACTACTCATACTCATGGCCAATCACTCCCACTCATGGCCAAATACTCATACTCATGGCCAAGTACTCATACTCATGGCCAAGTACTCATAGTCATACTCATTACCATGTAGTCATACTCTTGGCCAAATACTTGACTTCAGCACTGTGCCATGAAGGTAACTGCAGTCTACATAGGTATGGGATCAGTACATGGACAGACTCTTTATAATCCATGACCACACACAATATACAGCAGTGACTGCTACATGAAGTGTTGCTTTCTACCTGGTCCAGCATCCTTGGTGTTGACGGTGAAGACGGCTGGCTCTCCGCACATTCCATGCGTCAGTCCGGTTCCGTAGGCCGTGGCTTGACCACTCTTCAGCTCATCCACGTGGAACTCAAATGGACTGCCTGTTGCCACGGTGATGGAAGGAAAGAAAGGAAAGTTGACGATGATCCTATTCAGCTTGTACACAGTGGGTCATACAGTGCACCCATTCAGTCACAGCTGTGGATGCAATGCTCCTATTCAGCTTGTACACAGTGGGTCATACAGTGCACCCATTCAGTCACAGCAGTGGATGCAATGATCCTATTCAGCTTGTACACAGTGGGTCATACAGTGCACCCATTCAGTCACAGCAGTGGATGCAATGACCCTATTCAGCTTGTACACAGTGGGTCATACAGTGCACCCATTCAGTCACAGCTGTGGATGCAATGCTCCTATTCAGCTTGTACACAGTGGGTCATACAGCGCACCCATTCAGTCACAGCAGTGGATGCAATGATCCTATTCAGCTTGTACACAGTGGGTCATACAGTGCACCCATTCAGTCACAGCAGTGGATGCAATGACCCTATTCAGCTTGTACACAGTGGGTCATACAGTGCACCCATTCAGTCACAGCTGTGGATGCAATGCTCCTATTCAGCTTGTACACAGTGGGTCATACAGCGCACCCATTCAGTCACAGCAGTGGATGCAATGATCCTATTCAGCTTGTACACAGTGGGTCATACAGCGCACCCATTCACAGTCACAGCAGTGGATGCAATGACCCTATTCAGCTTGTACACAGTGGGTCATACAGTGCACCCATTCAGTCACAGCAGTGGATGCAATGATCCTATTCAGCTTGTACACAGTGGGTCATACAGTGCACCCATTCACAGTCACAGCAGTGGATGCAATGATCCTATTCAAGTCATCAATGACTGTAATGTGAGAAGTCGCCCTGGTGACTTACCTCTGCGACAGCCAGTTTGGGCTACATTTTGTGTGTTGGGGTTCACGTATGAGGTAACCGTTCCTGTACGTACCTGGCACGTGGTTGGTTCCGTATTTGATGGACAGCTCGTGCCGGCCGGTCTCCTGGGGTGCGTACTTGACGGTGATGTGGCCATCCTTGTTCTCGTTGATGGTGGGCGTGTCCCTCTTGCCCGATGGTCTCTTGACCTCACCTTCAGGAGGGAAATCATGGAATAGAAAGTCAGCAACTGCTGCTCGCATTCATTTGGCACTAAAGTGATCTGCCAAGACGCCCCCCCCCCCCAAAAAAAAAAAAACCTTTCAAATGAGACTTTCGGCTATTCATGGTTGATGTACGGTAGTAAGTCAGGTGTGCTTTGCAAAGACACAATGTGCGAATGCACTTGTGAACTTAGTGGAAAATCTTTACATGTTGACTCAGTATATGACGAAAATAGGCAGTTTACCAGTTTTTGACAACAAACAGTCACTAGAGTGTTATCACTTTTTTGTTGCCGAAAAAAATATGGTATTTTGTAAAAGAAAAGTAGTTCTGTTGTTTACTGAGGCAATTCAGCATCGAAATATGACTGAAGGTCTTTTTCTAAGACTGAAAATCCGGCATCCAATTTTACTGAGAACCTGTAGTCTTCATAAACCACACACAAATATAAATCAATTTTCTTAATCTCTCATTCTTATCAAAAGGAAAAATCAAACAAATATTTTAGAAAAACAGATCTGAGATGAAAGATGGATTAAATCCGGCATGAAAAATGTAAACAAACCATAAACAAAAACAGGTAACCAAAAAAACCAACAAAAAACAGGTGCAACCGAATAGGAGGAAAAACAAGAAATTGCAGTATTGCCGAGATCAAAAGCCATGAAAAGCCAAACAAAGAGATTGCAAACGAGAGAAAGAGAGAGAGAGAAACACAAAACTGTTTGCCGTATAAACACAAAACAAAAACAACAAACATAAAAAAAAGCAAATTATTTCTTCTTCTGGGGGAAGGAAACAAGAAACTAATCGTTACTCGTTGGAGGAAAGAAGTGATGAATTAGTAGAAGGGCCTGCCGCCTAACAAAATGTGTTTGATGAAATCATCTGCTGATGAAGCTGCGAAAATTAGGAGAGAGAGAAAAAGAAATGCATTGTTAATTCAACCATTACCAGGTAATAACGTCCTTTCAACATCTTTTTGAGTGATGGAAAATCTCAGAACTTTATTTCTTTATAAAAATGTGGCATTGTTATTCCACAACCCATGTTATTGCAACCAAAGTTACCAAACCCAAGGGAGAGAACACAGACATATGTCTGAATGGTTAGTTCACATTGGTACCCAGTTTTCCCGATGTTAAGAACCCTTTGAAACTTGTGAGGTCTGCCAGACTTATGACTCAAAAAATCACCAGGGTAGAAATGCATTATATTCCCACCATACATGCCATAAGCAAGACTTGGAATGTTTGTCACATTTGCATTGATGATTAACCACTAATATATATTTTTTACACACACCAAAAACCAAGAAAGCAATTTAAAAAATATTTGCCTATATACAAGTGTATTTTTAAGACTTTTAATACTGTTTTGTCCTGGTCACTCTACCTTTGAGAAAGGTCCTGTTAGGATCGAAACGTCAGACTCACTAAATTTTGAGATTTGCATTTTGGTAATTTTAGTCAGTAAGCAGTTTGCAACAATTTTGTATATCACTTTAAGATGCAAGTAATAAGCCAGAGAGTCCCACGCATTCAGCGCACTTTCCCAGGAATCAGCCATCAAAGAGTTTCG
This sequence comes from Luidia sarsii, assembly GCA_949987565.1. Classification (NCBI taxonomy): domain Eukaryota; kingdom Metazoa; phylum Echinodermata; class Asteroidea; order Paxillosida; family Luidiidae; genus Luidia; species Luidia sarsii. The sequence goes on along the minus strand of OX465103.1, from coordinate 6,625,235 downwards.
GTGATGGCTATCACATCTACACACACCATGGTGAGGTCTCTACAGATATCACAACGCTGTAAGCGAATGTGTGCGGGGGTTTAATAAGTGCCAGTTCTTTGGTATTAGTGCCGTCCGGATGGAAATGAACTTGGTTTCCGACTTGACGGAAAAACCGTTAGTATTTTCAGTGTGTGCGGTGGATTGAGGTTTGTTGGTAAAGACGCCGATGTGTAAATAAAGCCCGTAAGCTTTAGGCTGATGAAGAAGGTGGATGTTACGTAAAAAAAAGCTTAGCCCAAGGTTAAATAACACTTGGTCGGGTGACTGGCTTTTAGAAATGGTCTCACCAAGAGTTGCCATCAAAATTTTGAATACAAATAAAAATAAAAAAGCATAGCTCAAGGTTGAACAATACTTGGTCGGGTGAGTGGCTTTTAGTATATGATGTCAGCAAGAATTGTCCATCCCAATTAAAAAAAAAAAAAAAAAAAAGATAAAAAAAATCTCGTCCTGGGTTCGTTTGGACTCACCACTCAGAACCCCGTCCCGGTCAAAGTCCTCTGGAACCTCAACGGTGAAGTTCCGATCGTTGGGCGTGCCCAGCGGGGAGACGCCGTTCTCCTCGCCCTCAGGCTCCACACCCTCCTCCTCCTCGGCCCTCTCGCCAAACTTGTCGCCCAGCTTGGCAAACGGCTCGGCGACCCTTTTCAGGAGGCCCAGTATCTTCGAGCCTCCAGGTCCTGCCGTGAGTGAGGGGGGAAAAATAGGCTCGCTTTCTTACTTTTATGCCTTAAAAATAAGCTGACGAAGACCAGTTGACTATCTGGGAAGGCCGCCACCTATTAAAGGGCTGGATAGCTCAGAGGGTAAGAGCGCTGGTAAGCAAAACCAGAGGTCTTGGGTTTAAGTCATGGTCAAGTCAAGGTTTCTTTGCCTTTTTTTCAAAATTGTTCAAAAGTTCCCAGTCAGATTTTGGTTGTTTTGTTTGAAAAAAAAATACATCACAATTTTGTTCAATCTAATCCCATTGAAATTAAATCAATTCCTGTAATACATGGCTGGTACACAGTTGGTTTGGTCAATATAACAATTACGACATCTTATTTCCTATGAATATTCAGAAGTCAACTTTGTATTTAATATTTCATGAATATTCAGAGGGTTGATGAATATGCAAATCACCTGACTCTTCGTCATCTACTTTGTCCTTAGTGATATTCTCATCCACAGGCTCTTGGTCCTCGGGCACGTCCATGATGCTACTAAAATCGATGCCTGCGAAAATTAAACACATATTCTGCGGTTCAGTATTTGACCTCGATTGAACAAACACAAAAATCAGAATCTTTCTCAAAGGTGCGGCCATCTTGATTGGATGACTGCTTCAGACTACTTGTTTTGTTCTTTCTTACATAATTCACTCATGAATCAAAAGAAATGCAGAAAGTAGGATTCTTAACTCTAAACCTGCAAGTTTAATAGAGTAGAGGCTAAAGTCTTGGCACTGCTAGTTTTAGCACATTGTGAATCTGAGCATCTTGTCAGCACCAAGATTTTTACGTGCCATTCAGCCACCAGACATACAAATAGAGGAACGTTTATGCACAGGGACCTACAAGGAATTGCCCAATGAGCCTACTGCGTGCACAGCCTCATTTGAGTCAAGCACAATCTGCCAGAGGTGAGAAGGAACGATTCTACCTTGCCCACCCAATGTGCTGCACACTATTGAACAGTTCGTGAGATCACCATTTGGCTTCAACTCTTTCCCATCAACGAGTGGCTCACAGTGGCTCGCGCAAAATGCACTTCCAACTGGCCGCAGCTTTTTTTTGTAAACCTTGTGAAAAATAACTTGCGTCAGATGTCACAGATAAACTCCGTAGCAAAAGAGTTAAAAGGAGGCGCCATAATAGCAAGAGTCACTACATGAGTTACTACAACCCCTTTCCCCTTGGCATTTATACTGTAAAAGACCTCGATCACAAGCCAGAAAGATTGTCTCACCGGATTCCTCGGGTTGAATTTCATTTTTCCCGACGATCTCCTCCACCATCGGACCTTCGTTCTCCCCCGGCGCCCCGTTCGCCATCGGCCTACCTTCAGCTAAAACACATCCGTAGCCATAGTTATTACACAGTTTGTTTGTTATCTTTTTTTGTTATGACTGGCGGTGCATGCACGGCAAGGAGACGCCTGCGGCAGAAATGAGAAGAATTTTGTAGAGTGTTTGCGGAACCAGGATACAGAGGCAAGTGGGCAGAAACTCAACCAGAACGCAAAAAGTGGAAGAAATTAGTGAAATAAGATGAGTTAAAGCAGGCTTTTCTAGACGCTAATGGCGGCGGTACTTGTAGTCACTCTACGAGGGAAAACAAATTGAGATTAGAAACAAAAATTGCAATTCATCTGATGACTTGGCCGGTGATCCAACTTTGAAAAAATAAATTTACAATAAGACAATTCAGATTGATTAATGTGCACGGCTGTTTTTGTGACTAGTAAAACTGTTAGTTGCAAGGTAACATTTTGCACTAAAGTTGAGGTCAAATGTTATATTCTAGTACTCCAGACACCCACTATTGTAGTGCTAACATTAGTCACAGTGCACATACATTACTAAAAGCAACTAAGGAATTTACTTGACTCGAGCTGAGATTTTGGAGAACCCAAAATCCATGACAACGTAACAATAGTCCAAGACAACAGTCACCAATTGGATGAAGAACTTAGTGTGACAATTCCTGGGGCGGATTTCGCAAAGACTTATGACGCAGTGTAGCTCAACTCACAATTGATAACTCACCATAACTTTTCATAGGTCATGTGGTTTCTGTGCTTCACCTATTGCCTTGCGAATGAACTGTTTCATGAACTCAGTCAAGGATGTAGATGCAATGAACCCAACTCAGCTTGTAAGCATGTCCCCAATGGACCAATCAGTGCATCACAGTGACTGCATCTAGCTGCGACCCCGACTACGGGAAGTCAAGCAGAAATCAACAGAAACAATCTCTAAAAAAGGCAACATTCGGCCGCATTTCACTATCTGTTTGGCCACTCCAAAGATTATCTTAACAACAGCATCAGGGATCAGTAGAACCAGCTACCAGAAGCACCAGCAGACTACACCTCACAGTACAGGCTCCAAACTCCCACACAGCCATCTCATTTAAACTAAAAAAACACAGTCCAAAGTGCCAGACAATAGCTTCTCCAACAACAATCCCAAATTAATCGAGTGGAAGATCATTTTCCTAACCTCAGTGCAGTATTCCAATGTTGCCTTTTTTTAATCAGCAAACACCTCCAAACAAAATCCACCATCCTTTGACCAGCATACATCAAAGTCAGGTCCACAAATAAAATTCAAAATTAGCTGGAAATGTGCAGCAGTAACTGTGGCTCTAGTGGGTGAAAAATGACTTCAAATACCCCCCCCCCTCTTTTCTGGGGGTAACTGGTGCCCAAATAAAAGGTGACTCGAATTAATAGCGGCAGTGAGAGGTGGCAGGGAAAGACCGAAGCTTCCTGACTGTCAAAGCGCTGGCGTTCACTCGGCAAAGCGTTCACAAGGTCAAGCGTGGCGGTCAGTCCCTCTACGGAGGAGCACCAACTCACCCTCCGGTCTATCCTCTTGACCCCTGGGCGTGTCAAAGACAAGGTCCCACTCGTCACTGGCCAAGTGACCCTTGTCGCCTTTGTCCCCAAACCTGTCGCCCAGTCTGCGGAAGGGCTCCGTCACTTTCTGCAAGAAGCCGCGGGCAAAGCCTTGGGTCTCTGGATCTGGTACATTTTGACGTTTTTTTGTTGTTTTTTTTATTTGTTTTTTGGTAAAACAACAAAGAACAAAGACCAAACTTGAAGCACCTCCTGATTATCATATCATAAAAACCCTCAAAATGCAAGAATGTCCTAAAATGTAGAAACCCTGATAGAAAAAAAAAGGACGGTTTCTGGAGTACAGGTCTTTATTAACATGAGTACTGGTTATTTCAATCTATGCTGAGATTAAACTCAATTGATGTGAACCGCTCAAAAATAAACCCTAGAACTGGTTTTACAAATGTCATTATTGTAACAAGAAATGGTTTATATCTAGGTTTTCTTTTAATAATAGATTCAGCTTTTTAAGGAGTTGATGGATTATTGTTATTGATTAGAGTTTTCGGAAAAGTTAAAGGGCCTGACATTTTTATGTTAGCGGGACCTTTCTCAGAGGCCCTTGAGAATGGTCCCACTCACATTGAAATGTCAGGCCTGCTAATTTTTTCGTTTACAGATTTGTATGTTTTGAGTCAGTAAAGTGTTTAACATTTAGAAAGGTTTCATTTGCATTAGGATCTGGATGAGGAACATGTTTTCATTCACAAAGTTAAAAGGCCTGTACGCAGATCAGTGAACCAGTGTGCTGGATACCAGCCTTCCTTGTAAAGCCAAAGTAAACATTTCTGGGTACCAGCTGGAACTGGTGGAGTGCGCAGTACAGATTCCTGGGTACCAGCTGAAACTATCACAACTTTTTTTTTCTAATTGGTGCATCTCAGTATATGACTTGTTACCAGTGAAACTGGCAGAGTGGTGCTCTGTACACATTCCTGGGTACCATATTAAACTATTGCAACCTTTATATCACTGCATCCCAGCATAGGACTGGTAACCAGTGAAACTAAAGATAATTAAGCTTGGCATGTTTTCATTATTTTTATTTTTCTTAAAAAAAAAAAAACCTCCCCTGGTTCTCACCCGATTCTTCAGGGCCGATACGCTCTTTCCCAATCACCTCATCAACCTTGTCTCCATGGGGCTGGCCATTTTCATCTATCAAAAACACATTTGGGAGGTTCAGGGTGCATTCAAGAATAAAATGTGCGCCTTTTTCTTTTGCCAATAAGTGAAGATCTTGTGGGGGGAAGAAGACCTAAAAAAAAACCAAACCCTCATCACTTCTGTCGAGCAAAGAATCAGACTGACACTGTGTCAGAAATTGAAAGTCAAAATCTAAAATGGGTGCACCAAGAAAGAAATCACAGTAGATGACATTTTTCTCCTCTTGTTAAAGTGGTCATTTGAGGCAGGTGGTTGCTACGGTAACCAATCAACATTCCTGCTACCTCCTGTCGAGAGAAAGAAACTCTGACTTTATTAGTACCGCAAAGTGTTGATATCACATCAAAGTCGAAGTCACCACTCGCTTGATTTCTGGGCAATTAGAAATTAACCGAAAAACAACTGTTTTTGAGTTTCCTCCAACTCCTTTTGGTGTTCGCTCACGACGAGTCTGTGAAATCTTAACCAAAAACAATGGTCGGACTGACATGTTAACATGAACGGGACATTGTCCACATTCAGTGGGGCTATCACTATCAGTTTCTTCCGTGACCTGCAGTTAGAACAGACGGCTTTTTGGCATTCTCAAGTTTACAGCCCAGCACATCCTGTTCCGATAAAGACAAAGTTATGTTCTTCGAGAAAGACAAGAACAGGGAAGAAAATACAGCAGGGTGAAATGTGCAACTGTAAACTGTGAAATAACGACAACGTCCCAATTACCGGTTGATTAAAAAAAGTTGGTTTATTCCATTTGTTGAGGTGTAAAGTTCAAGGATTAAGTTTGAGGACAGTTATGACACAGATGTCTATTAAAATGTACCGTACATGCACAACTGTTTAGCAGACCCCCCACCACAAAATGATACTTTTGAAAAGAGTTTTTAGTCCAAATTAATTCTAAGGGGTTATTGAGACTGTTCTAGTGAAAATTACATCTACCAGTATACACTCAGAGGCGAAAACTATCAATAGAAAAATTGTGGTTAAAAAAGTTGGTAGTAAAATATCCAATCACATGGATAATCATTCCTTTTTTAATCACCTTCCATATATAGGTCAAAGTCGTCAAATCCAAATGGAATATCCATTAAACCTGGATCGGGGCAAGTTGAAAAAATATATAAATTTGTTTTAAAACAATTTAATTACTTAACAACCATTTTATAATCATATGCAAAAATGTATTTTTTTTTATTGAAAACAAGTTCTTAATGGAATATCCATAAAACCATAAAACCTGAATCTGGGCAAGTTGAAAAAATATAAAGCCTATGAAATTGTTTAAAAATTATAGAAACAATTTAAACATGTAAAAATATATATTTTTTATTGAAAGCAAGTTCTTTAAGCCTTGATAAATAAATAAATTATGCATCTTTTAATCAAATTAGTTATTACTTGGTACCACACAAATATTACAATAACTCATCGATATTGTGGAGTTCGAGTCGAGAAAGAGTTGAAGAAAACTAGGTCTAACCATCTTCCTTGTCTTTCTTGTTGCTTTCAACTGTAAAAAAGAGGGAAAACAGAAAATGACGGGGAGGGTGAAAACTGAAATAAAAATGAAAACAGAAAAATGTGCCAGGACCTCCAAATCTAGACACCACTATTGTCCAAGTTTGAAACGAGGATCTTTTCAGCCTACCACAAACTAATATGTAGCACGAAAAAAGCCACACAGATGTCTGATTGTGCCATGCTTTTTTTAAATGCAAATTTGCCCCAAAACAAGGCTAAAAAGCCACTCAAGGTTAAGAGCTAAGGCGTACACACACTGAACTCTCATCATTTTATTTTAGTTATCTATTGTTCTTGATAAGTTGACGAGTTTTAGTAATGTAATATGCAAAAACATTGCATACTGCTTACTTACTAAAATGACCCAAAAAAGCGAATATCAACCACGAGGAGTGCCTGACGTTTTGATCCTAGCAGGACCTTTCTCAAAGGAAGCTTGAAACACAAGCTCTTCTCAGCCTACCACAAAACAATCTGTAGCATGACACAAGCCGCACAGGCGTCCCATTGTGCCAGGTTGCCAACTACGTCATTGAGAAAGGTCCTGCTAGTATTGAAAACGTCAGGCAATCCTAATTTTGGAGTTTTAAAAAAGGCTCAATATTATAAAGTTCAGCAGTCATAGAGTGAAGCAGTGGCCCATTGCAAAGTGGTTACTACTAGCATGTAAATGGCCAGTAATGGATTTAACAAAGCCTCACAATGCATCGTAACGCAACTTACGATGGATAATCCATCGTAAGTTGAGCTCTGTGCATCGATCATCGAGTTGCGATTGATTGTAAGTTACGAAGAGTTTGGTGAAATAGACCCCAGGCTATATGCAGGCCAACGGACAATGCTCTATACACACCTGAGGGCTTTGTGCTTCGTCTCAACGACACCTTGCTAAGCAGTTTGCTGATTGATTTCCTTTTGGGAGACTTTAGTTCTTCTCCTTTTTTCCAAATGAAACGAAAGACAACCAAATTAAATGAACACTCAATTACTTGCATTTATATTGAGAGTCAAAGACAACTGTGCTAGTCGGACTGATGAATAAAAATACCTTTTGGGTAGCACATAAAGTCTAACCAGTTGGGGAAAGTGTATTGACAAGTTTTCGTAGCAACAACTATTTCATTGAATACAATGAATGCCAGTCAGAGAACAATGGTCCGTGTTCAGTCCTTTCTCAACACAGTTGCATCCTCAAAAACCAAACAGAAAGCCTGAGCACCTGTTAAAACTCTGAAACATCGAAGGGAAAAGCTTATGACAATCCCATTTTGTTGTTTGATACAATTCTGATATCTGATAAGTAATACACAAAAACGTTGCAAAATGCTTACTGACATTAATGACCAAAATTCAAATCTCCAAATTTAGAGGGCCAGACGTTTCAATCCCAGCAGGACCTTTATCCAAGGCAACATGCTTTCTGCCATGGAGAAAGGTCCTGCTGGGATCGAAACATTGGGCCCTCTACTTTTTTTGAAAATTCTGATGAAGGATACCTAACAGGTTTACGGTGACACCATGCCAAATTTTCTTTTGTGAGTATGTGTGGTTCTGAAAAGAACCGGAGTTCCTCATAAAGTTGCTATAATGAACATCCCGGGATCCAGGAAAATGGCTCGGTATAGTGGAAACTCATTATACATGTAATCAGGAGCCAGCTTAGAGCAGGCTCGTTATAGCCGAATGTCCGGTATGTCGGTGTTCGTTAGAGCGACGTTCCACTGTACTCACATAAGATAATTTTGAAGGTGTCACTGTAAACCTATTACTCCTTTTCTGCTATTCTCACCATGAAAACCTTCAAATCTCAAGTCCGAGGAAATAAAGGACACTTGTTGATGAATGGTTAGAGCTTTTGTTCACCTGAGTCTTTCGTGTCTTTTGAGTCGGCATCGAAGATGTCGGAGGATGATCCGTAAGACTTGGAACGGCGTTTCCAGAGCCCTGATCTGATCTTATTGCCCACAGAGTCACGCTTGGGCGATCTCATCTTGACAATATGCACTGAACCTACAGACAGGCAGACAGGCAGACAGGCAGAAAGAGAAACAGACAGATGAAAACATAAAAAAATAAAAATAAATGACTGAGGACTAAACAAACTTTTAGTAACCCCCAAAATGGGATTCAAACAACTTCTTGTCATTACATTTCCTTACAGGTGAAAAATTTGTTTAAAACAGATTACCAATCTGTCCTGTTTGGGTATGGATAAGAAGGATATGCTTTGAAACCCGGTCTGCACATTCCTTTTTCCAAGGTGTATTTGAAAACGGGCAAGATGGAGGGATGGGGTCAGGGAGATTGAGGTGACTGTGAGGTGAATCTGACCTACCCCCGTTTATGGGGACAAAAGCCGGTTTTAAAATGTTGGGTTTACTACTAGTAATATTCTTACTGAGAAGGGGAAGGGGGGGGGGGGCTCACCTGGCACAGAGACCTGGTCCTGGTCCTGGTCCTGGTCCTGGTCCTGGTCTGGAACATCACCATGGTCAATGATGCCGTCCATGTCATACAGCCTGCAGCCATCTAGAGGGGAAGGTTCACATTGAGTATTCAATCAGAATGGAGAAACAGGACCCCAATTGGAGGAGGAGGGGGGTGAGGGGGACGAGGGGGAGGCTGAGGAGGAGGAGGAGGGGAGTGGAGAGGAGAAGGGGGGAGGAGAACAAAGGAGAAAGTGAGACAGGGAGGAGAAGGCGAGAAGGGGGAGAAGCAGGAGGCGGAGGTGGTGATGGAAGAAAAGAAGGATAATTATGAAGAGTAGGAGGAGGAGGAAGAGGAGAAGACCAAGGTGAGGAGGAGGGGGAGGTGTATGAGGATGACAAGGATGAGGAAGGAAAGAGGAGGAAGAGCGGGAAGAGGAGGAGGAGAAAGAGAAGGAGAGGTAGGAAGAGGTGGAAGAATGAGACGGATGAGGAGGAATAGGAGGAAAAGGAATGCAGAAAAGTCAAGTGAGTTTAGAAAATGTTCTCACCTATTTGATCTGGGTCAAACATGATTTTTCCCTCCAACTTGGACCTCCGCTTCTTGCCCACATTTTTCAGGAGGCTAGAGACACCACGTCGCTTCACCTCCGGCTTGGAATAATCTGCAGATATCAAAAATCATTCCCACGGTAACATTTGACTGGTCTTCACCACTTCCTCGATTCTCAAATATACTTGAGAACAAAATACAATTACATAGTATTATGACTGAAAATCACGTATCACAAGCAAAACAAAATTACTGACAATTACTAAAGAACAATTACCGACAGGCCTACAATAAACATTCAATGCACTTGAAATCAATGTCAAAATAGGAAAATAAATTCTTCATTTATGGAATAAAAAGGTACTCGTCTTTAGGTAGAGATTGGGGCATGGTTTTTAACTGGAACAAATTTTTGGTACTTGTTCATAACTCACCTAGACTTACTGGCTCTGGCGTTATGGCAAATTCAGTCACATTTGCACTCCCAGTCAGGCCATTCTCTATTGGGTCATCCTCGTCTGGGCCATTCTCAATAGGGTCATTCTCGTCTGGGCCATTCTCATCTGGGCCATTCTCATCTGGGCCATTCTCTATTGGGTCATTCTCGTCTAGGCCATTCTCACTTGGGACAAACTCACTTGGGACCTCAACACAGAGCTCACTGTTTTTCGTCGAAGCATCTTTGCGGAAATGTCGGAACGGATAAACTTGCATCATTTGCCTTTTCTGTTGCCCCAAATGTGCTACGACTAATTCCAAATGATTCCATTAGATCTACATGTAGATCTCTCTTCCAAATGACCCTTTTTATAAGATGAGGGTTTGTGAATCTCCTGAATGTATAATACCATGAGAAGCTTCCAATTTATATGATGTAATGGAAGGACTCACTCGAAAATCTGGCCAACCATATTATTTAAGACAGCAGAAGTTTGCATCACAAAGCGCTAACAATCGTCCTCACCTGCTTTTCGTTTCCAAGTGACGGCTGTCACGGCAACATTTAACACCATCTTTCTCTTGGGCGATCCACCGTCTGCTACACATTTGACATTAATCAACAAGCAGCATGCACAATATTCGCGTGAAAAAACAACCACAATGCAAAATGGGCAAAATTTGATACACAGCATGTGTTAACTGTTAGGGAAAAGATCCTCGTCACCTCTGTAGCTGATGCTCTTGCCTGCAAAACCTGAAATATCTTGTTCACAGAGCTGGGAAGAGAGACTCACAGAATGACTGAACGGAAACAAATCACAAACAAACAAAACTGCAACGACACAGACTTGAGTACGGTACACAATACAACAGAAGTCTGAAACAGAATGGAGCCTGATTTTGAAAAAGAAAAAAAAATGGGGGAAGAATCGTGGCCAAAAAAAAAAAGAGAGAAGAAAAACCTAACTACGCAAAGACATTACCATGAGCTTTGGTACTTTATTTTGAGCTGGATGGAACTTTTGGAGATTTGAAAAGCGTGGTTGTCGAGAATGGACATCGGGCTTACCGGTAACGTTGCCGTAGCCAGCGCCAAGTACGGGCAACTGGAGCTCTAGAGGGCGACATTCGGTTGGCATGATGCTCTCAGCGTCAATTAAGTCCTCAGGTGGACCTTCTGCAGCCTGCAAAGGTTTGAAAAAAAATTAGAAAGGGGAAAAAATTAGAAATCGTGGCTCAATACAGCCTCCTAATTTTCAACATGAAACTAATATGGACAATTCACAATAGTGCACCCTCAAGAGTTTGCAACGTGTTGGACAATCACAATGCACGGAATCTGTCGACCCTTTCCAGACGTGCATTGCCCTGACTCAAACTATCCGTTTTTTTTATAGTTTTTTATAGGGACTGCGAAGTCCCAACATTAACATTAAGTGTTTACGCTCTGCACAAGCCCAAAAGCAGTCGTCTTTACGTGCATGCAGGACTACCATCAGTCAGGGAGTGGACCTGACATCGAATCCCAGCGGCTGCGACATTCCAGGGGCCCAGTAAATGGTATTAGAGAGGCTTTCCTTCAACATGAATGGATTGAAATACCTGCTTTAGCTGTCCCTCCCCGCTCCCCATCCTGCTATCCCATAATGTTCACGCAACTGTCAGCATGTGTACATACTTCTACATCTAGTGGGTTCTACATTGGTTGCTGCGCCCCCTAAAAAAGTCTGCTTTAAATTAGCCCAGGGGATTCCCAGTCTCTTAACTGTCTGCAAGCCCTCGTGTGCATTTTTCTAAGACATGGATGGCTGTAAACCTTAAACCAGTGACCAATCACTCAAAATTGACAATTCCTTACAAAAAAACAACGACAAATGACTCAATATGTAGAAAATGTACTACGTACATGTAGGCTGAAAAATTCCCGAAATTATTTTGTGAGGAAATGCGACTCCATTTTGTAAATCTTGAAGAGTCTTAATCCTTCTTTACATTCCTCCATCTAGAATCTACGTAAATGTCTGTGGAATTTGTTCCTTCAGATGAGATGAGAAAGCTTCAGTAAAGACAGATGAGATGAGATTTTAGTGTCGCAAGTCAAGAGCTGTTTGTGATGGCACCATATGGACACAATCTCTTTCGTAAAACAAAGAAGATTTGGAGGTGGAGGGGGGGGGGAGTACTGTGCTAGTTTCTGTCACCCCATCAACTACAGCCAACGTTTCATTTTTCTGACGGCTTTCCAGCCAACCTGCACGTCTGGCAAAGTAATCATGTGATTCACTGACGTCAGCATTTTTCAAAAGACCCAAAGACCCAGTGAGCTGACAAATCTCGCTGCAATCACTTTGTGTTGGGACCTTCAAATAGAGAGCAAAAGTGGTGTTGCTATGCGCTGGGCCCCCCGAATCCGAATGGTCTAAAAGGCTCCTTTTCAGCCTAACATAAAACGATATATCATATATGTATCATTAAAACGACCACACGGACGTTTGATTGTGGCACGTTTGACTCCCTTGTACACAGTGTACCCATCGATTTATTTCATAGGTATTTATGATCCTGATTGTTAAACAAGTTTTGAAAAAAATGAATAAAACTGTGTAGCATTTATGGGCAATAATAAAGGGGTCTGGTGTGAAGCTGTTGGGATTGCTGTGTCCCAAGTTCACTGATACCACCAGTACAGCCCTTAATTCCCAAAGAATAGGGGCGTCTGAAGCTGAATATATCAGCTGAGAGGAGGTTTTCTGGCAGAGGGTAAATGGCTGGGTTACTGTGGCCCAATACATATAAAACACGATAGCCAACCAGCTTCATTGAGAAGGGATGCAGAGTATCCAATCTTTAGACTGGTGACAGGAGTCTGAAAAGGGGGACCCATGGTATCAGACGATCCCGTTGCCCAATTGCCGAGGACCTTAACTCGCCCTTCTACCCGCCCTCCTTGCCCTAAAGGGCATTGCAAGCAACACTGGCACAAGAATTACAAGCAATTATCAAGTAAACCAAGGAAAAGTCTGAGACCTTGCCGGGACCCAAATTGGACTAATTCTCAGAAGGTGGTGTCACATCGCCACCTCAGGATATTCATTTTTGGGCGATCACCACAAGGGAGGAGACAGTGAAATGTCAGTTTCCAAATTAGGACAGGCTATTTTTTGGTTCCTGCAAGGGATTGCCTTCGACAATTTGTTTTCCGAGACGGACTTGATGACGGTATGGCTGAGGCTGGCCAACAGCAACCGCTGTTCACTGCAGCGATGCAACCTTCCTTGGGCCTGTTTTTACAACATGGCGCAATCTGCACATCATCCTCCATGAAGGCAGCTATAGGCCCTTTACAAATCCATGGATCAGGCTCGGGCTCAGGCTTCGTCTACGTCTGACAAAACCTGGAAATCCAGGTTGTGGTTTGTCGCCGAATTTGTCGGTTTGTTGGCTTGCAAAGTACAGAGTATTCACCAAGACAATGGGGACAAATGCTTGTTCCTTGATGCCTGTGACATTATAACGGGCAAGAGAAATATGACTGAAGCCTAAGCCCAAGCCTAAGCCTTCATTTCGTAAACGGCCTATGACTAAGTACTGTGTACAAGTGAGAGGCTAGACGAATGCACACGTATTCTCTTCTCAATAAAACTGACTGGGAACTTTTTTCAACAATTTTGAAAAATGGTAAACAAAACATTGACTGGACTGTGACTCGAACCCAAGACCTCTGGTTTTGTGTTCCAGTGCTCTCACCATGTGAGCTATCCAGCACTTAGATGGTGGCCTTCCCAAATGGTCAACTAGTCTTTGCCAGATGGGAAGAGTGCTGTCCCAATTCAGTCAAAAGCTTTCTTTGCCATTTTTCAAGAATTAAGAATACCGGTAAGAACTTCACTGCTCAAGCGACCTGACAGATGCATGTAAAAGAAATGATTGTTTATCGCACTCGGGTAAAAGCAAATGTAAACGAGTCAACAATTGGCTGCATCTAAGGTATAACATTTAATTTGGACAGCCGGCCAGATGACCAAATGCCTTGCCAGTGGCTCGGGTATAGGCTTGCTAAGCTTCCTAAAAGAAGACAGATCCACCTTGGGAGGCTATCAGCCAGAATCCAGAGGGTGGCAAGGGAGGGAGGGAAGGTGAGTGGGGGAGGAGGGGAGTTGGTCATCATGCCACAAATCTTCCCGTCGAAACAAAAACAAAACTTGGGACACCAAAAAAAAAAGAACACCCAGCCGAGATTATTCAGTAAATTCCAACAGGGCAAAGAGAACGTGCACATCGGCACACTGACATTGAGAGAAACAGATGTGGTGGCAGAAGTCTAAATTCATTGAGCGGTCTGCCTCTCTCTGAACAAACAGCTGCCGTGACAAGTACGAACAACCATTTAGCATACAGCACCATCTGCTTCTCTCTCTCTCTCACTCTCTCTCTCTCACACAAAAACAAGAAGAGGGTGTGAAGATTTTTTTGTTTGTCATAAGTGTTCACGAAACATCTTCATTGATGGGCGAGTGTCAGGATTGTATTCTCAATCAGCTGTCAGGAGACTGCCGGGTACCAAGCAATTGTGGCACTTAACAGTCCTATTCCATATTTTATCAACACCACACTGCCTGCCTCTCACATCTTACTGCAACTTTGCCAACCCATCTTCCTAAATATCCTACTCCCTCCAGTGATTCTGTGCAATCTTTTGTCAGAATATGTCTTATTGTTTGAAATCCAAAACCAACAGTAAATTGTAATTCTGGCCACAGTATTGGACTGGGCCGGGATTTGAACCTGAGATATTTTGTTTTGCATACCAGCGCTCTTATAATCTGAGCTATCCAGCCCTTCATTGTCCATGTAGTCTTTGCCATAGACGTGTGTATTAAACATGGGACTGTACCGGTATGTAAGTCAGTGGCAATTGGACTGCAGTAAATAAGGGACAAAAGTGCAGAGCATAATATCACCTTCAAATCTGTTTGCAACGTGACAACTAGTCAACCTCAATCGAGATTCCTATCTTCGCGCATTCTTCTGTGTAGTAAAACCGACAGCTTCACTTACTTCACCCCTCAGTTGTGGGACTGACGGACATTTCTTGTATGCGACTGTGACAGGTATTTCAAAACTGTAGGCAGGGGCAAGGGGGGATGGGGGGGGGGGTGTTGGTGGGTTGGGGGTGGGAATGTTGTGTGTGGGGGAGGGGAGAACATTCTGGTCTATTAACCACACAGGGTGAACGCATTAACAAGCTGTGAATGAATCGTGGAACGGCAGACAGATTAGCAGGTCGAGAGAGATGTAGACTGAGGAATAAAAATGGCGTAACAAGTCGAGGCTGGACTCAAGAGACAGAAGAGATTGTCCATTTCAATGTTGGCCAGTTGCAAAGATCCGGTGAAGATTGCCATTTTTTTTTATGGGGGTGGACCACAGGCGAGAGCGAGAAAGATGCAAATTCATTAAACTGCAACTCTGTCAGCGTTGGATACACAGACCATTCGTCATCTGGTGGAATGCGTGGTACGCAGCTGGGCCTAGAAAGCGTAATCCTTCCCAAAAGGGACGAAAAATCTGTCCAAAGCTCGGCGACAAAAATGAAGCAACCATCGGGTTCTCTTGGACAACCAACATCTGTTTTAACTTCGTATAATTCACCAACAAAGTCTTGTTGTTCATCTTAGTGGTCAAAATGTGCATCAGCTAAGCTGGTATTGTGAGTTCAAATCGGACCCCAAGTGCCAGTGTTCTAGTTTTCAAGCAGATCAGGCAAAGCATCAAGCTAACTAAATGTTGGAAGGGCCCACCCTAATCGAATTACATTCTCACTGATGCAAATCACCAGGCAATCGGGCAAAGCACTGAGCATATAGTGCTAACTACACATCGGGCAGAGCCTCATTGAATTACCGGTACATTCTCACCTAAACAAATCACCAGGCAGATCAGGCAAAGCACTGAGTACACAGAGCTGACTACATGTTGGAAGAGCCCATTCTCAATGAATTAACGTTCTCAACTTCTCATCTAAACACATCCCCAGGCAATGGGGCAAAGCACTGAGATTAATGCTGATTATATGCCAAGTAAGACAGTAAGTCTACATAAATCACCAGGCAATCAGGCAAAGCACTAAGATTAGTGCTAACTGTATGCTGAGTAGGAAAAATCCTCAATGAATTACATTCTTTCTATGAGTCGCAAAGTAGCCATGGACATCTTGCTCTAAGCTTTGCTACCATTTTATCCCTTTTTTTTAAAGCTCACATTTCAAACTGCATACTTGGACCATTGCAATATTACTTCCACAAACCCTACCAGGAGTTCATCCCGTTTACTGTGGAGTAAAGGCGTGACTGACATTTCACCAATTCAACTCTCCCGACAACACGATAATGTAAGTGCACATACAAAGGAAATTTAAAGAAACCAAAACAAAAAATGTGAGAGTCATTGGACTTTAACTCGGGTTAATTCTATGGAATGGGGTTGGCAGACATGGTGATGATTTGACATTCGTTTAGGGATGGGATTTACAGACAGGATGTCTGAATATCACCCAGCCAGAAGAAAAAGAGGCAAAAGAGAGAATGATCGAGATGTTTGGAGCAAGGCCATCATATGAAACATGGCACGCACGCCGTTGTCTCAACATCTGTCGGGACAGACCAGACGAACTGAACAGAAAGAGGTTGGGATTGAACACCCTCCCCACTAGCCTCCCTCCCTCCCTCCCTACACCAGACAAAACACAAACAAACGGACTGGATGTTTGTCCACAATCCCAACAGAGTTCTGTGGGCCATTCTGGCACAATAAATCAAGGGAACAAACAGGCTAGGTGTGAAGGCCAACACAGATTAAACAGACAGGTAACAAGGTGGATTGGTCAGAAAAGCAAATATGTATCCAACTTTTTGGGGTGAGTCAAAATTGTCAAACACATCATGGATGTGCCATTCAGGATAATTTGTCAAACAAGCCATGAACAAACAAGGAAAAATTAAGGATGAAGGATAAATTTGAGGATAAAATTAAGGATAAATTAACACGGGAACGGTTTAAAAAAGCACTTTTTTCTTAACGTTTTTGTCCAAAAATCAACAAAATATTTGAGGACTCCCACTGATGACTTTTTGGTCGAAATCCGTAACTTTTTAGATAATATTTTAACCCCCAGAAAAAAACACCCAATGTGATGCAGACTTGTTGATGAAGGTGGGTAGGTACAGTAAAATAACTGACCTAAAAAAAAAAACAATGAAAAATTGGCAAAGAAAACCTTGACTGGACCAGGATATGAAACGGAGATCTCTGTGAAAAAACCAAGAACCTACTAACATTTAAATGCTGGGTTAATGATATCAATCCACTACCAGCTGACCATATGGGAAGATTTGTAGGGACAATACTGCTTCTGCCACTTGCGACACACGGACAGATGTCACGTTGCCCCCCACGACTGTCAATCAACCCTATCCGGCTTGAGAGGACCCAAAACCGTGACCTCGGTGACCCCCCTCCCACCCCAGCATATTCATCGCCAATCCTCATCAAAGTAGCACCCATTCAAGGCCTCTCATGCTGACCAAATGTCAACAGAGACACCGAGAGAAAGAGAGATAGAGAAAGACGAGAAAAAAAAAAAAAAAAAAAAGCAACAAAAACCTCCAAACATACCTGTTGAAAGACCAGCTTCAGAGACTATGAAAACCCCCCAAAAGTTGCTTTTTTCGAGTAGAAGGAGCCGTCACTGCTGGCAGCGGGGAATGATTGAAAACAGTCCCTAAGTATATCAGTCCGGAGCGGATCCCCAACGTAGTTAAGTATTCCAATCAAGGCAGAAACAGAGAGGTATGAAGCAGGAGAACTAACTGCACGGAGGTGACGGAACACGTGGCGAGCGAGCAGCAAAATTATATTTTTGTTTCCGCTCCCCACCCCAACGGACACGCAGCTTAAGTCCACCAACAACAAGGGATCTCTCTGATAGCCCCTATCCACCGTCGTGGTTTTTCTGTCTCGCCGTCACCCCGCCCGACCAAGGCTGGTTGAACGTCACCAACGTGGTCTGATCTGGTCTGCGGCAAAATGTGCACGCCTCCAAATAAGTCCTGCCCCCGAGTATTTCAAGAAAAACGACCAACGGGCTGAGGGGAAGGTTGAAGGCGACCCAACAGTTGAGGAAGGGAGAGAGAGAGAGGGAGAGGGGAGAGGGAGAGAGAGAGAGAGGGAGGTAGAGAGGGGGAGAGAGAGAGAGAGAGAGAGAGAGGGAGAGAGAGAGAGAGGGGGAGAGAGAGAGGGAGAGAGAGAGGGAGAGGGAGAGAGAGGGAGGGAGAGGGAGAGAGAGGGAGAGAGAGGGGGGGGGGAGAGGGAGAGGGAGATGGAGAGAGAGAGAGAGAGAGAGAGAGAGAGAGAGAGAGAGAGAGAGGGAGGTAGAGAGGGAAAGAGAGAGAGAGAGAGAGAGGGGAGATAAAGAGGGGGAGAGGGGGGGGGGCTGGTAATCTTAAACCACACAGGAATGCCACACATGCTTGGTACAGGAAAGAGGAAACACTCCTGAAGATGAAGGGTGGGAAGAAGAAGAAAGAAAAAAACCCGGAGGAAATGAGGGAAAAAGAAAAGAAAAAAAATGTGATCGGGCCAACTGGAGAATAACTTTCGGCATCCACTGCCCACATGTTATAGCCATTAGTGCTTAATGATGTTCGTCGCTAGGCAACACAGTCGGCCATTTTCAAAGAGCTGATTGGCAGGTCGGTTATGGCGGGATGGCCAGATCCTTCTACTCCTCCCCCTCCTTCTCCTCCTTCTCTTCCACCTCCATGGTCTTTTCCTCCTCCGAGCTATTTTAAGGATAAGCGCTCTGAGGGAATCGAGATGAGGCAGGGTTTGATCCTGTGTTTGAACACGTAGGCCCCTATAAATAAACCAGCCTAGTATCGCATAGCATCCCCTTAGGGCACCATTGACTGGAGGAGAATTGAATGAGTACCCCACCCAGTCCACTCACCCATCCCTAACAAAAATCAGCTCCATACACATGGATAAGAAAACCTCTCAGATTTCCAGTCAGATACCAGTCACTTCTCCAAAAAGGATCCTGACGTCTTTACCTGGGGCCCATGTTGTGGACCTACTAGTTGATGGGCCCTGGTAACTGGTCTCGCTCTTCTGATTGAGCCCAGGCGAACGACAACAACTTGAGACAGCAGCACCTCTAATTGCTGCTTGCCTCATATGCAAGAAGAAGATGTCTTTACTATCTGGCATCTCAAAATTCAACAATGTTTCCCATGAGACAAAGCTATTAAAGACTGACTGGAGGATGTGTTCATCAAACAATTTGAGAAAATGGCCAAATATTTCTGGCAGTGAAAAATTTTCCCGATCCCCTCAAATTCTTCTTTGCCGTTTTCCAGATCAAATATCAATAAGATGCTCAGGGTTGTACCAAACAAAAATCAAGAGCCATTAATGTTAGACTCATTCTTCCATTCCTTTAAGAAAAATTCATTTTCTGTTTGTGCATACACTCCCGGCCGCACTGATGTTGCAGGGCAAGCATGATATAATCGCAGCAACATCACATTTGCTAATTTGTGAGCAGACAACAACAATGACACCCAAGACAGATTGTGGCATCTGCTCCGACGCAGGAGTGTGAGGAGGAGGGGGAGGTGGAGGTGGAGGGAAGGAGTGGGGGGGGGGAGATGATGTGTCAACAAAAAGGTTAGGGGTTCATATCCAACTCTCATCCCAGAGATGCCTCCCATCTCCGACGCTCCTGGAAGCGACCAGTTGGCCTTGGCGCTGTCAAACAGCGAGGGGCGGCGGAGAGAGCGACAACCACATTCCCCGTTGGCATCCAGCTACGCTAATCACCTTGTGACAAAGCAGCAAAAGGCAACGATGTTTGTTTTGTGGCTGGGCCTATCCCAACAACCCCCCTCTCCCTTCTTCCTCACGGTCTACGAAGAGCAGACTGATGCCAGTTTTTTTTTGTTTAAACCGGGGAGCGGTACGAGTTTGACAGCAGTTGTTCCGTGTGTTGCGTCGCGCCTGACACCGCTGCGGTAGTCAACGGTATTTGGGTTTGGGTTTTTCGTTTGTCGGGGGAAGGTGTTTATCAAACAGTGTGGCAACTGGCTCACGTTACATCCGCTGCGTCTCAAACTTCTCAAACGTCTTCAACATGGGCAGACGGCGGGCGGTTTGGCAGAATGCAATTACCTTTTTTTTGAGTTGACGTGACTTAACAACTTCAAGACAGTTTACGTGATGAGCTTTGGGGAACATTCAGAGGCATGGGCCATTAATGGCATGATTCAACTTGTCTTAATTTCATTCCGAAAAAATACCTCTAACCCCACCTGAGTTGAGAGAGCAGTCTATCTGGAGCTAAATAGCTCTGGTGTGTAGAGGACTGGTATACAAAAAAACAATGGCTCGCATCCGAAACAAATTTGAGTCAAATTTTCTTTGCTCATTGATAAATTGATTAAAAAGATATTTACATAAAAGATTTCTCGAATCTCAGACTGTAAGAATTCCATCTTGACCATCTACAAACTGTGTAAATAAGAAGTAAATCTGTGGACATTGATGTTCTTCCCAATGTTGTATTGGGCCTTTAAGTCCCGACTGTCAACAAGGAAGATATCACTTTGTGTCATCTAATTAAGTCCCAACTGATTAAATCTCTTGCCAGTGCTTATGAATGGATAGGAGGGCTAATTGCTCTACCAGAGGTGGAGAGGAAAGATGGTCCCTTGAAATAGATCCCTCAAGAGTTCTGGCAGAGTCTGACAGCATCGTTCATCATACACGGAACGCAGCGGCCAAGGACGGATGGCGGACGGGGGCATTCCAAAATGGCGGATGTCATTAGCCTGATTTGCTGGCTCATGAGGGGAGTCTACTTGGCCATTGTACACAGCCAGTGACTGATGTCATGATTAGAGACGTTCTTAAACACAGTGCAGACAGATGACAGCGTCTCTGACGCCTGCTTTCTCCACTTCCCGAGACGACTACAGCTTCACGTCACAAAGTGCCACATCTTGTTCAAACATGCATGTCAGTCATACTTGGCAACTGTGTTGCCAATCAAGCAAGTTCTGGTGACAACATGGCATAGCCTAATAATCTAAGGTATGAAAGATCAGCCAGCCAGACCTACCCACGACTGACCAGGAAGGGTTCAGTGCGAAACGTCATCTATCAAGTCTCTTTAATCTTCAGATGACAGAAATTAAACATGATCGCCGCATGTCGACAGTACAGCTGACATTGGTGATAATTAGTCTGATGATCTATCAAGTCTCTTTAATCTTCAGATGACAGAAATTAAACATGATCGCCGCATGTCGGAAGTACAGCTGACATTGGGGATAATTAGTCTGATGATCTATCAAGTCTCTTTAATCTTCAGATGACAGAAATTAAACATGATCGCCGCATGTCGGAAGTACAGCTGACATTGGTGATAATTAGTCTGATGAGGAGTTTTGTAAACAGCATTATGTTTTGCCACAAGAGACAAGGTTTGATTGGTGAAGGAAGGGATACAGCCAGCCAGCGGACCGGACTTCCCTTCCCTTATCCTCCCCAGCATCCAGGCACGAAGACTCCCCGAGGGCCAGAATTTCATTAGATGGGCAGGGCCAGAGCCGCATAGCCCAGCACACGGCCAACGTGCATGCATCTCCATAAATGGGCCTGTGCAGCAGTGAGTGGGGGGTTGCATAACTGACATGCCAGACCCCGACAAGAAACAGAGGGCGAAAAAGTTTGCCGACTGGCTCTCTCTCTCTCTCCTCCCCCCTCTTCCACTCCCCCTGGCGACGAGACTCAGAGGATGCCTGTCAAATGCTGCCCAGACTCCAGGGGAAATGGTATTGAAGTGGCACGGATGAAGTGGATGGTGGGGGGAGAGAGGCGGGGGGTGAGAGAGGCAAATCGAATCAAGTCCTTTTCGATTGTACGGACCCGATGAGAAAGATCATCTGTTGTAGTTTCCCCTTTGATCTCACCCTGAGTTTGTCTACTGGTTTTCCGCTTTGTTCCTCGTCTGTCATTCCTGTCCTAATCACCCTCACCTTCCCTACCTGTTTGCCATTCTTCCTCTAAGAAAGATCCTGCTAGGTTCAAAAGATCAGGCCCTGTACATTTTTTTGGTTAAGATTCTCTGTGATAATTTCCACGCTGAAGAAAAACATTTGTGGCTAGTGTGTGTGTATACAACGATTAACCTGACAACTCGATCATATAACAAGTTTTTCGATATTTTCTTGGTGAGCTTCTACGAATAAAGATTTTATACTGATTTTTTTTATAATGTTTTCTCGGTATTTGTTCTTAAAATGAATCAATGTAAGAGAAAAGCTGACAGAAATAATGTTTAAACTTTGAGTTGTAGATTATGAAAAATGGAGAAAAAAGAGATAAATGTTTTAACTGTTCTTGATAATATTTTAAACAAGTTTGATAATCTTTATAACAAGTTTGATAATCTTTATAACAATCTTGATATAATCATGATTAATTTATAAAAATTTCAACAATTTTGAAAACTGCTGGAAAACAAGAATGTACAAAAATACTCCAACCTTTCAATCTGAAGAAATTATACTCTTAACCTTTAGATTCAAACTTCCATGAAATAAAATAAAAATGCATCCCAGTGTCACTATGTTCGCATTAAAAATGGTTGACATTTTGAAAAAAAGAAAGAAAAAAGAATTGGGCCCAACAGCACTGTCACCTCTCTGTTGAAAAGGAAAATATCCCCTACGGCTGCCAATCAGCGGGCAAGTGCAGCAAGACACAAGCCAAATATTTGCCGGACATAGCCAGCATTTCCGATCGGCGTGATGTCACACCGACAGCCGACGGGATAAGGGGGAGGGGGAAGGGTAGAAGGGGGGGGGAAGAGGGTTAACTGACAGATGCCGCCCCAGCATGGAACTCACACCGCGGTGTTTTCTTTGCGTGTTGTTTTTTTTCACTCTGCGCATTCGCCACATTTTGGAGACTCAGCAAAACACGTGCAATAATATCGCCACTGCCGGTAATAATAAAAATGAACCCATCAACTTTTTGGAATATTACTCCAAGTTTAAAATAAATATTTAGAGGATTCACCTGTTCACTAGCTGAAAAAACCCTGGCTGAAGACATTCTTAAAAAACGTCTCAAATCAATATTTGTATTTTTTATAAAAAGATTATTTGGAAAGGCCACCATCTAAGGGCAGGATACATGTAGCTCAGATGGCAAGAGCACTGATATGCAAAACCAGAGGTCTTGGCTCGGTCCAGCCAAAGTTTTCTTTACCATTTTTCAAAATTGTACATTTTTAAGCTGTACTCAAACTGTTACTCATACCTACACACGAGTACATAAATACTCATACCAACGTATCCACCCATAGCACTGCTTCAAGGTGTGATTTGGTTTGTTGAGGCAAGGGTCCTGCTTGAATCAAAATATCACGCCCTGTACATTTTTAATAAAACTGAGCAATTTGGTGTCATTTAAGTCAATATTTTAGGAGTTTTGCACCATCTGTACTTAAGTAGCACTTCAGTTCAGATCTGGGGAGAATTCGGTAAAATGCTGTGGAATAGGATGTGATTGCAAAACAAGGAACTACAGTAGATTACAATGCAGTAAGATTGCAACGGACTTGACCCAGGCTACCCTTCTGGCAACTTGCCAACCATCTCTGGTATTTCACTCAATCGATAGCCCCCTCTTCCTACACCCATCTCAACTCTCTCCAATAGAACCCCCCCCCCCCGCCCCACTGAACAGAGCTGATGATAAGTGGTGGTGAATCTGTACAGTAGACTTGCGCAAGTCCCCCTCAGGTTCTCAACCTCACCCCAAGCACCTTAGGCGGGGAATTCCTAACCTATATCTTTTCACAAGCCAGGAAATAATATTGCAGTGGAATTGCATCGTTTTGTTTGTTCTAGATGATTATTCGATGCTGTTTTTATTTTCTCTTCTAATTTTTTTTAAAAGAGAGTTGAAAAAGTGACATCGAGTGAACTCTGGAGGATGTAACGGATACTGGAAATAACTTTTGTCATTTGGACGTACACGGCCTTAACCAAGGTGAAATTAATTCTGTCAAGTCTCATTTGGGGAGGGGGAATGCGGCCAAAACAAGGCTACAATTAAAGCCACTCAATGTTACGGGCTATTAAATGAAAGAAGGAGATAGACAGGGACTCAGGAGGGCTGGAGATAGGAATTGACATTCCTTTTAAAAAGGGCAAGATTGTTTGCTTGTGCGAAACATGAACAAGGAAGGGAATTCCAGAGAGGCTGAACGAAGGAAGAAGCTGTTCTGATACCTCTTTGTTCTACACCTTGGGAGAGACACAAGATTTGCCTCAAAGATTGTTTTCTTTGGCCAAGTTGTCGCTTTTTAGCCCATCTGAATTTTGTGTATAAGCAGGGTTGTGTGTTGATGATTAACAGATGACGAGAGGCTATTGAACTTATGCCTGCCCTTGGTACTATAAATTATGTCAAAGGTTACAAAGGCATTGAGCAGAATCCGTCTGCTTCTTATTCTTCTTTGCTCTTATCACAGCAGTCCAAATTGGCAGTACACAAATGTAGGTGACCAGTTCTGGTTTACCTACTTCTGTGAGTGGGCATGGGGGTCTCACTCTCATCACAGGGCACTCTTTAATGACGTCCTCATGGGTTTGTATCTGTCCACACGGACAGAGGTCAGAGTCCGTGATTCCCCCTTTTCTTCATGGTTGCTGCATAGCGCCCATGCCCCAGACCGCAGTCTGTTCAGTTGTACCCAGGGCTGGTGGTCAGCTTTCGCCGATAGCTGGCTAAATATGGTACCTGCTCAAACCAAACCAAAACAAACCTCCTGTCCTACAAGACCAGTACATGTGTAGGGGCCGCACAGATCAAGCTAAAGCCATATGGCAGGAAGATTTGTTCTTGAATGCATTCAATTTACGCAAGCCGATTCAAACCACATGTCACGACAGACAAACCCCGTACACGGGACTGACAGGGATAGACAGAACGAGTGATGAGTCTCCAGGGGAAAGGGTAGGGGGAGACACTAATGACGCAGACGGAGTACCGCTGAGATCACCGGTAACCAGTCCCAGGGGCTGGCTACATCCCGAGTCCCCTTTCCATCGAATCCAGACGAGATGTCAGACCATTCATGGTGGAGGAAGCGAGGTCAGGGGTGCTTTGCAGCGACACAATGTAAAATATCTTTTTCATTTTGTTTAAAAGTTCCCAGTCATTTTTTCCCCCAACAATTTGTTTTGGCTTGTATTGAAAAAGCTGCCTCTGCATGTACTTTGTGCGATCCATGAGTTGCTGTAGCCAGGTTTACATCCATTGGTTGAATCATTGAATGAAAGCTGGGGGTGTAATCCCTGGAGATATACTCCATTTACAGGTAATGGTTGAATTGCTTCTGACTGGCGCCCCCACCCCAGCAAATATTAGTTAACTATTTGGGAAGGCCACCATCTAAGGGCTGGGTAGCAGTTGCAGCCACATATTTTGTACACACGAATCGGGAGCCAATGGGCATGTTCGTTGTAGCCGAATGTTCAGTATATCGGCATTTGTTATAGTGACGTTCCACTGTACAATAGTCAACTATCTTTGCTAGTCCGGTCCAGATCCAGTCTAAGTTTGTTTTGCCGCTTTTCAAAACTGATTGTCAACATGTCAAAAAGTAAGATACGTTTACGGGTGAGGGTGCATGTCAGAGGCATTCAGCCCCTTAACTAAAGCCCCTTTAGCCATAGCCTTGGCCTTTGGTCCACCCGCCTCGAGTCTGAATCGCACAATGTCAACATCAGCCCAAAGGAGTCCCTCCCACCAGGATCCCGCCAATCACTGCTATTCTGGCTGTGTCTTCAATCGTCTGCGTGCTGGAGTCGGGCCGGTGCAAAGCCCTAACGGCCAAATGGGGTTTCAACACTGAAGGTCAACCAGTATGCGAGTGTGGAGAGGAGGAGACCATGAGTCATCTCCTGGAACGCCCACTTCTGCCCAATCCCTGTACTCAAAGCTGACCTTACTACACTCAGGCCTAATGGGGTTGCCTGCGTCCAGTATCTGTTAGGTCGAGTTTAATTGAGAGAAGGGACTCGAGAAGAAGAAGAACCATTCAAAGGAAAAAGAAACAAGGAAAGTGAGGGACTTACGCTGATGGTGATGGGTCCGCCAGTCAGCGAGACGCCGCCGAACTTGATGTCCACATCGTAGGTGCCCGGTGCGGGGCAGGTCCAGATGATGTCGAAGGTGCCGTCACCATTGTCCACCACGTGGCAGTCGGGCACCTCCTTGCCGTCCGGCCCGACGATGGTGCAAGTCACGTGACCCTTGCCGGCGTCGCGTGAGTTCACCTTGATGACTGTCTCCTCCTCTACCACCACTGTCTTTGTAATGGTTTCTCCTGGTGGGTATTTTTATTTTTTTTGAAGGGGGGGGGGGTGAAATCGTGGAGATGATGCGAGAAAAAAATTACATTCACATCCAACTTTGCATTAGAGTAATCTATCCGAACCTTCAAAAGTTGAATCAAATGTTGAAATTACGAAAGACAGAACCCGAGCCATCTGCTATGTTAAGCCAGAGGTCTCCAGTTCGAATCCCAGCAGTCAAATTTTCTTTCATTTTTTATATTTAAACTTTCCCCAGTCAGTTCTTTCCTCTGTGTGCTTGAAGCCAAATCGATTGATTTTTTTTTTTTAAGATGCGAGTCGACTTATGAATTTTCTGATCCTATCGGGACCTTTCTCAGTGAGCCCCAATCACAGATTTTGCATATTTTTGGACCATTCACGTTAGAAATGTGCAAATTGTTTTTGCATCATGAACTTTCAAGCTGACTGGTATTGGCTAAAGAGGTTAACATAGCCAATCCATCAAAGCACATTGCTATTTGGTAGAGTTATGAACACGTGCAGAAATTATTGGACACAAATTAAGGTGTAATTTCTGCACAACATGTTCATAACTCTACCAAATAGATAACCCTTCACCAAATCAAATTATTAACCATCATTTTAATTCCAATTCCAAGTCAAATTCACAGACCAACCATTCTACTCACAAAAAGTGTTTTGTTAGTGCAAAATTCACGCTAATTAAGCCATGGCCGTTTTATAGAAGACATGGCTTAAGGGTAAACAAGATTCAAAATGTCGTCCTGACCACTACCAGCCTGGCATACTTTTTCTTCTACTTTTTCTGCTAGCTTGGCTGTTGAACGCTGCCACTATGGCAGACTGATCTGTTGGCAAGACCTTCACAAAAGTTGACCAATCCTGTGCCAATCATCTCGAAGCTTGGCAACCTGCCAGCTAGAGCAGCATGCATTGCGCGCCAATAGCTGATGCACTTCAAACCGTTTGCCAAAGCGGCGGATGCAAACTACGACATGCCGACAGTGCAATCATTGCGTTAGTGATGAAGGTGATGAACCAATCGTTAAAGATCTCCCACAAAAAAAAACCTGGTATAAAAAAAAAACCCAAAATGAGACAATTCATTTGTTCTCAGTTCTGGCGGTTAGCTTTCCCTCAAACAAAGAGCAGAGTTTCCATTCACCCAAATCCCAACCTTAGTGTGAAAAGTGTGCAGTGACACCAAAAAAGTCTCTTTCGAGAAGGAGTATGGCTCTGAAAAGAGCGGGTGTACATTCTAATGGTAGACTCATCTCATTTGAGAAGGAGTATGGCTCCGGAAAGAGCCAGTGTACATTCTAACGGTAGACTGACTGGCTCTTTTCAGAGCCATACTTCTTCACGAAAGAGATGACCTTCGTGGTGTTACTGCAGACTGTCCTCATTGATTCCGCAATGCAACCCTTCAAGCCTGTATATCTCGTACGTCACCCCTTGCAAAAATTCCCAAGATTTTTCAAAACGAACGCTGCAACTCTTGTCAAGCTTTAGGAAGTCACTTTGTTTGAGGGAAAACTCATTTCCCGTCCCAGTAAAAAAAGAAGAAAACAAATCGATCAAGGCTAAAAATGAGAAAGCCGAGGAGGGGAACAAATGGTGGCGTTAGTATTGTGCTGTACCAACGGCAGGAGAAGCCATGCTTGGTGCCCGGTACAAGGCCGCTTGGAACCACCGGCATCTGTCTGAAATGGAAGCCAAATTAGTGAGTGGGGTGGAGGTGGAGGGGGGGGGTGTAAGAAAGGACCGAGGACCCAGTTGAGCAGTGAAAAACAGCATCTCCTTTTTCCCCCTCTCAATTCGGCCGTGGAAATAGCCTCCGATCCGGTCTACCTGTCTTTGGATAATTTTTTTTTTTTTCAGGACAAATCTTGGAGGTGTGAACTGTCCCGCAGCCGTACGGAGTGGGAGGTGGTTGTGAGGTGATGGGGAGAGAAATGCTGGGGGCAGTACCGAGAGGCGCCTCGGCCAAGCCTCTAGCCGAGGAGCTTGAGGTTTTGTCGTTTCAAAGGTCACTCCAAACAAAATCAATCAAGCCATGCAGGTTTGATGGGTTACTGGCCGGAATGTGCAGATTTGGTGGGGGGGGGTTGTTGTTTAATGTGAGATGTGAGTAAAACGATGGATATGTTTGAAAGGATTGAAGTTGACTCCAACAAAGACACAGAAACATCTATAAATGTCTATATCTACAAAGTGTTTGCCCTGTAGTTAGCACTGTGTTCTCAGTGCTTTTGCCTGATTGCCTGGTGATTTGTGTCTTTATTTCTTTTTTCCTATGCTGGCAAAAAGCTGTACATACCTTAACTTGGGATTATTTTCGATTTTCGAAATTTGATGAACAATACTTTTTGCAAAAAATCAATAAGAGTACACTATGTGTACAAGCGAGTCCAACCTTTCACTATCGAATGTCTGTGTGGCTTTTGTCATGCTACCTATTGTTTTGTGGTAGGCTGAAAAGAGTCTTTGTTTAAAACTTAGACAATACTGGTGCCCGGATTTGGTGCATACATAGCAACACCACCAGTGCTCTGAATTTCTGAATTTGATCGCACTGACATGACGTGGTTAACCAATTTTGTTTTCGTTTTGAATAAGGCTTTGCCCTTCCTGTGTGTTGAGATTGGTGTGCTGAGTGCTTTGCCTGATTGCCTGTTTAAAAAAAAGGAAAACTCGCGGTTCAGTTGGAAAGGGCAAACCATTGATGACTTTCATCCAAAGTGATGCAAATTGTGACATATGTATGGTTTTTCTCTTTCAATTTCAGGAGTCAGGAAGTCATTTCAATCATATCCATCGACAAATAAAACCATGATGCAACAATCCAGAGGGTAGTGCAGAATGTCTTTTTTTCCCTTTAAGATGTCCGTCTCCGAGTATCTGGTTTTCTTCGCTTCTGGTGAGAAGGAAGGAGGGAGAGAGAGGGAGGGAGGGAGGGAGTGAGGTGGAGAGGGGAGAGGGGGGTGGGGCAGGATTGGTTAGTCGACTTGTGGAGAGGGTTGTCATGCCGATTCTTGCAGGAGGGAGGGAGGGAGGTGTGTCCCTTACTTGTTGTCGTGGTACGGGTGGTCGTGGTACGAGTGGTGGTGGTGCTCTCAGAGCTTACGCTACGACGTCTGACCGGTATCTCATACTCGCCACTTTTGACGCCTGAAAGTCAAAGTTCATGGGGGGAGGTCATCACATGGTTAAGGCTCGAGGAAGGGGAGGAGGGGGAAGGGGGGTGCGTTGTGAGGTCAGGAGGGGGAAGGAGAGGGGAGGGGAATGGAAGAGAGGAAGGAGGAGAGTACAGTACAGTCCTTCACGTGTGTGTGTTTATTGTTTCAATGGGCGAATGGGCTTTGGGGGGTTTGTTAAAGTCTACAGATTACGGGAGATTACTGGGGGGAAAAAGGGAGTTTGGCGGAGCTGTCAGGTTGAAATTGGCGGCGAGGAGGAGATAGAGAGAAGGAATGATTCTGAGAGGAGGTGGGGAAGGAGCTTCTACGGATGAGCTGCTCTACATACCTACATCCTGCACGGATGTGCGTCCGGGGGGAAGTTTAACCGAAATTAAGTCGTTGAGTTTATTAAAGGATAGGCAAATGGTACAAGACTCGGTAGTAAGGCGGTTTTTATTTCTTTTATCCACCATGCTGTCACCGCCGGCAAAGGTTAACAATGGACGCTGTTTGATTTTAATTGGAGGTGAGAGGCGTTCCAACCATGCGTTATTCTGAGGGCATCAGCCGGTGAGGTGAACATTAGCAGCGGTTGGCCGCAAAGGTTCTAGTGGGTGGACTTGCTGTTTAGTTCTCCTGGAAAGTTTGGGGGTCAGAGGGAAAGGGGGACGGCGGAGCACCGCTACAAGTTGGAAGCCACTCAACGTTAGCTGATACGTTTTAGTTTTTAGTCATTGCCTAGCATCTGCCGGCTATGCTAACACTACGACTCTCCTGCCTTCCTCGCTTCTCCCGAAATCTTGGGAGTCAAAAAGAGAGAGACAGAGACAGAAACAGGCAGGAAGGAAGAGTAGAGAGAGAGAGATATAGAGAGAGACAGAGAGAGAGAGACAGAGAGAGAGAGACAGAGAGAGAGATAGAGAGAGATAGATAGAGAGAGAGAGAGATAGAGATAGATAGAGATAGAGATAGATAGAGAGAGAGAGAGAGAGAGAAGGAGAGAGAGAAAGAGAAAGAGAGAGAGAAAGAGACAGAAAGAGAAAGAGAGAGAGAAAGAGAGAGAGAGAATGAGAGAGAGAAAGGGAGAGAGAAAGAGAAAGAGAGAGAGAAGGAGAGAGAGAAAGAGAAAGAGAGAGAGAAAGAGACAGAAAGAGAAAGGGAGAGAGAAAGAGAGAGAGAAAGAGAGAGAGAGAAAGAGAGAGAGAAAGAGAGGGGGTTGGGGGTGGAGAGTGATGGGATGGAGGGTCATTGATAAATAATGGGAGGCACTTGATGCAGGCTGATCATTTCTATTGATTCTCTAGCGTCTGCTGATTATGCTATATGATGATTCCCACTGCTTTTCTCCTTAGCTTCATCGGGAAGAAAAAAATGACTTCATCCTCGACCAACCGATCGCTGGCTTGTGAGGGAAGGGAAGGGAGGAGGGGAATGGCCTAGTCTCCAGACTCACCGATGATGTCGCACTTGCTGGCGTCGCCGGTGGGCGTGGTGTTGACAGTCCAGGGAGACTTGGGCACTTGCTCGCCGCCGTACTTCACCTTGATGGTGTAGCGGTCCACGTCCTTGGGCGTGTAGATGATCTTGAAGGTGCCGTCGTTGTTGTCGACTACGTTTGGGGTGATGGGCTTGCCGGAGCTGTCCTGCAAGAGCACAGACAGAAATCACAACTTAAAAAAAAAAACCAAAACACCTCGCTCTCAATTCATTGAAGGTTTTTCCATGCTTGACATGTAGTAAGCACTGCATGCTCAGTGCTTTGCCCGATTGCCTGGTAATTCCTATGGATAAGAAGTACTTCAATGCGATTTTTCGCTACGAATCCTTTCATATACAAATGCCATCTATGCTATACAAATTTCAATCCCTCACATGACCCCAACCAGCTGAACTTGAGCTGTTCACTGGTACCCGGCACCCTTGGCAAGCAGAAATGAACTTTGGATTCCCAGGTACCCGGCCCACCCAAGGCACGTTCAAAACAAAAGAAGAGGGATTGATCATCTCACGGTGATTGTAATCTCCAGATCGGCATCGCCGGCATCCCTGGTGTCCACGGTGAACTCCACGGGCAAGCTGGCCAGTACGCCCTTCTCCACACCGGGACCTTTGACCTTGACCTTGCTGGCATCACACTGTGGGATGACCTTGGAGTAGACGGGACTGGAAATGGAGGGAGAGACAATACCAAAAAAATGAAACAAATCTCCACTACGAGTGCCATGGACCTAACCTTTTCAAAAATAAAAAAAATAATCTGGGCAATGATGGGTGACCTGACTTGTTTGGAGGCAAAATTCATACTGAATGTGAAATGCATGAGGGTACCAGACTATAAGAAATATCTTGGGGAGGTCTGGGTACCAATGCACATTACCCACATTAAGTATTAATGACACACAGCTGTACCAGACCAAGAGAAACAATATGAACGGAGTCACGGTACGCAGACTATAATTTATGTGAATAGCACCAAAGAACCAGACTAAGCTATATAGACCTTTTTTTCAACAAACACTGACCTTCATTTTGTATGGATGGCCAGCTTCCATAAAATCAACAATAGCTTTCGCCTACAAATTCCTTTTTGGACAGACAGTCAAAAGATTGTATTTTGTGTTTGATAAAATTGCAAACACTACTGAGTATTCTTGTAGTCATGACACATCCAGCATTTTAAAACAAATATTGCAAATTGTCTTTTGTATTTACTGTGACGGCCAACCATAGTTTGCCAACCACTGGTTTGCAGAAACTACGGCTGCGAAATAGCTAAAGCAAGGTCTATATCCAAATTGTTGTGAATGGAAAAAAAAGGTATCAGATCATAAAAGGCGGTGCAACAAGTCAGGGCACCAGGCAAGGTGAATAATGCATGCATATAGCAAAAATGGTACCAGACTGGTTTGGGTTTAAAAAAATATATAAAATTACCTCTGGGGAATCTGCCTTCCTCCATACTCAATTTCCACCTGGATCTTGCCCTCGGCCTTGGGCACGTAGGTGACGTCATAGGTGCCGTCCTTGTTGTCCACCACCTTGGCCTTCTCAATGGGGGCTGAAAAACAAGACACGGCAAGCGCGCGTTCATTTGAAAGTTTTCCCAGATTCTTTTGGTGCAAAGAATTGATCTCATTTGTCAGCTACACTGCTGGCACATAAGGTCTCAAGAGTTATTTCACATGTCCCAAATGGAAAATTTTGAAAATTTTAGAAAATGTTGACTGGACTGGAATCCATTGATCAGGCTCTGGCTTTGTCTTTGTCTGACAGAACCTGAAAGTACAGGTTGTGGTTTGTCTGCGAAATTGAAGGTTTGTTGACATAGCATTTTGGCTTGACCAGTCAGTCCACGGTGCTCCAGGACGTTCAACCAGTTGCCCAAACGCCATAGTCTCTTGAAACTAACAGATGCTTACTACAAGCATGCAACTCTTGAATTGTAAAAAAAGAGGAAAATGTCCGAATGAAGCTGCGAGCACGAAGCACGAAGTGTGTGGTTTGGGGCCTGCTTAAGGGCCCGGGGAAATTTTGGATTCTAGATGCTTTGTGGTGCATTCTGAGTAGTTTGTGACAACTTATGACTTTGATTTAATATTTTTTTTTTTTTTTTTTTTTTTAATGGCCGAATTAAATAAAACGTGGAAATCCGCGGACAAGTTGCATGCCTGTTACTACTATTAAACAAGAAACTGGGGCCCAACGCTTGTTTCTAGATGCCAGTGACATTATAATGGGTAAAGAGAAATATGACAAAAGCCTAAGCCCGAGCCTAAGCCTTCCTTTCGTAGATGACCTGTGTTTTCAGGATTTGGGGATCAAAGAGACAAAGCTAGAGACGGAGCCAGAGCCTTAAGCCGCCTTTTTTTTTAATAAAGGGTTTCGGAGCATTTTGTTTCTAGAGGGGGGACGTGGGCTGACCTCTCTCAGGCATGATGGTCACCTCTACGGGAGCCTTGCCGCCCGCCTTGGTGGCGTCCACTTTGAAGGTTGCCGGAGTGTTGGCGCGGACGCCGTTGCGGTCCAGACCGGGGCCAGAGGCCGTCACCTTGCTGGCGTCAATGTGGTCGGTGACCGTGGGCCTGAACGGACTTCCTGCACGGGCAAAAACAAAGTCGGATGACCCCATTTTTCGTGTCACTGCGAACAAGTTTATGGTGTTTTTGCATTGATAGAGAGACCTATCTAAGATAGGGTCATCGGCAAGATTGTCTCTGGGTACTATGCGGAGAAGTACCTCACTGGTCCAAAGTCCCACATTGGAAAAGGAGGGAGCTTTTCTTACTGATACCTCTATTTTCTGGTTTCTGGTTTAAATGACGGAAGGGTGGGATAGAGAGATAGGGTCATAGGCAAAGGTAATGTGCACCTCGTAGTCACTGGGTATTGTACGGAGAGGTACCGGTACCTAACTGATCAAAAGTCCTACATGGGGAAAGGAGGGAGCTTTTCTTACTGATACCTCTATTTTCTGGTTTCTGGTTTAAATGAAGGAAGGGTGGGATAGAGAGATAGGGTCATAGGCAAAGGTAATGTGCACCTCGTAGTCACTGGGTATTGAACGGAGAGGTACTGGTACCTAAGGAGGGAGCTTTTCTTACTGCTACCTCTATTTTCTGGTTTGAATGAAGGAGAGGAAGGGTTTGGTGGAGAGACCTACCTTGGATAGGGTCATCGGCAAAAGTGATGTGCACCTCATTGTCACTGGGTACTATAGGGAGGTACCTAACTGTTTCCAAAGTCCCACATTGTGAAAGAAGGGAGATTTTCTCACTGCTAGCTCTATTTTCTGGTTTCTGGTTTAAATGAAGGACAGACCTACCTGGGATAGGGTCGTCGGCAAAGGTGATGTGCACCTCGTAGTCGCCGGGCACAGTGGGCAGGTACTGGACAGTGCAGCTGCCGTCCTTGTTGTCCGTGCACTCCATGACGGCCTCCGAGGGGCCCTCGATGGCCAGTCCCAGGCCGCCCTTGCCGGCCCCCTTAGTCTCCACGGTGAAGATGGCCGGCTTGTTGGTGACGGCTGCCTCCAGGCCGGGCCCGTAGGCCTTGCAGCGGGAAGCGTCGTGGCCCGGGATGGCACCCACGGTGTAGGGCGACTTGCCCAGAGGCTGGCCGGCAAAGGTCACATCAACCACGTGCTCGCCTGGAAGTTGGGAGGTTGGAGAGGTTGGAGAGGTTGGAGAGGTGGAGAGGTAGAGATAGGGAGATGTGGAGATGTAGAGAGGTAGAGAGGTAAAGAGGTAGAGGTAGAGAAATACAGAGGTATAGAGGTAGAGGTAGAGAAATAAAGAGATAAAGACATAGAGAAATAGAGAGGTAGAGAGGTAGAGGTAGAAAGGTAGAGAGGTAGAGAGGTAGGGAGTTGGCTTAATTCACATATTTCAGCACAGTGAAAATTTGGAAAGGCCCCATCCGTGGGCTGGATAGCTCAGGTGGTAGAAAGATAATATTCTAAACCAGAAAGCCTGAGTTTGAAATCACACTTTGCTAATATCATAAAAAATATTCACTGATTTAATGTGTGTGTGTGTGGGGGGGGGGAACCCCCGACAGTCTGGTGCCCAGACTCACCCTTCTCTACGGGGGTATAGGTCACATCGTAGGTGTTGTCCTTGTTGTCCTTGACGGCGGGTTTCACCTTCTTGCCCGAAGGGGCCGTGATGTCCGTCTTCAGGAGGTCCTTGTCCAGGGGCTGGCCGACCGGCTGGGCGTCCACCTGGAAGTCTGTGGCACACTCGCAGAACACAGCTGCACAAAGCAGCAAGACAACAGAAAAAAAACCCAGCCCAAATTAGTCCGATGGACAGATGAGAAGCAACAATTCCGATCACAAGTTTGTTAAAATGTTAAGATTTGTTTTTGGCATCAAGAACTTCACTCTGTGGCAATGTAGAAAGCATGTAAGCTCCAGGTTGCAGCTACTGTATATGGTGATGAAGAAAAAAAGTGAAGAAAGCTTCAATTCTGTTTTATCTTTTTTCGCAGGCATGAGATCAGGGCCCAGCTGAGCCGCTTGAAGCGCAAAAAGCTGCTAAGCGAGAAAATTCCTCCTCGGTTTAAAACCAGATTGCCAATCCCAGCAAGGGCTTTTCACACTTAAGCAGCTCTCTGACATTGACCCCAGGGCCGACTTTGAGAAAAGACTCGAAGTCTGCCGACCTCTGGCCTGCGACTTCCCCAAATGTGGCCCCTGAACATTTAGTTTAATGTACAATGGTACTGAGACACCTTGTCTTGATTGTATACTGAATACAATGCCAGACATCATAATTATGGAGCTCCATCATAGAGAACTTTAAATATCCGGAAGCACTAACCAATTGGTGCATAGCAACAATGACTTCATCTGATGCTCTTTTTCCATCTGGTTAAGCACAATCCTTAAATAAGACTTAAGGCTTTGCATGAGGGGTGAATCAATATAGGAAGGTTTGCGGTGACACCATGTATAAGGTTCTGAAAAGAACCCGAGTGGTAACTAGATGTTTCGACGTTTTGACCAGTGTGTCCTGGCCGTCATCATCCTGATGACGGCCAGAGCACACTGGTCAAAACGTCGAGTAACCAGTCAGGTTCTTTTCAGAATCAGAACCATACCTCTTCCTTAAGAGACCTTACATGGTGTCACCGCAAACCTTCCTATACAATCCATAAGTTGTTAATATTCATCAGATAGATTGAGAATGCCTGTCAGTCATTCGAGTAAACATGTTTGGCCCTTCATGAATTGTCTTTAAGTATAAGGACAAAAAAGAACTCAGGAAAAAAATTCAACAAGGTGGTATTGAAAAATATCAATATGAGATGGGCTGAACAGACACCAGTCGTATTCTTTCACAAAGCATCACTCATTGGTGTAAGAATCAATGAAAATATTACACTAATCTACCAAACGGTATGCAGGAATTAGCGTTGGTTTCATCAGAAGGCAGTGGACCAAATGACGAGTCTCAAACACATCAGGAAGGCCAAACATTTACCTGAACACCAATACCCTTACTCAAAAGCAAAGTAAGCAAACCACTTTGGTGAAAAGTTATGTCAGTCATCCAATTTAACCCCTTATATGTACGTAAATTTTGATCTGAACCAAGACAATATTTGTGCACAAGGTTAGAAATTCACATTACTTAAGACCATTTGTATTAACATCAGAGTGTGTTATTTCAAACTCATAGGACCCTCCGAGTGTTAAGATGGAACCATACACCATGTTTATCAGCGAAGTTTACAGCATGTATCATATGTACCATAAACACAAATTTTGCTATTATGTCTTCAAAAAAAAAAATTTTGTAAACAATGCAGAAGCAAAATCGTAAAAATTTTCCTGTAAAAGGGAAATGTGTGGGAAGGTATATGGATTTAAAATGGAGAAAAATGCGAAATTCCGTACTGGGTGTCCGGGAAATGATGATATCTACAGAAAGCAAAGGCAATGATTAGCAATTAGAAGCCACCTTTTTGCAGGGTTTGGGGATATCTTGAGAGAATGAAGAAAAACAGGTAGCGTCAATTTCACACAGCTGGTGAAAACTGTGCACAAGAAAATGGAGTAGACGCCGTAATAATCACACGCTGATTAGAACAACTTAATTCAACCTACAATATCTTGAGAATAAAAAGTAGTAGAGTGGATTGTGGATGAGAAGAGAAGAGGGAACATGTACTGTATTGGGAGAGAAAAAGGGAATTGTTCACAGTTTGGAAGAGTTGCTTGTGGTGTGTGTGCAGGAGAGGGAGGGAGTTTTGTGAATGAACAAAGCAGCAATTGTCTTGTGTCAATCACTTCATTAGAACAAGCATGCAATCAAGTTGATCATTTTGTAACTTAGAATGTCTGATCTCTTGTGCTTTTTGAAAACTTCTTTTGAACAGAGCACATTTGGAAATCAGCCGGGAATGTTTAATGATAATTATTTTGGTGTTTTTTTAACTCTCTTAATTTTTTTAAAGAGCCATTTGTATCTTCTGGAAGTAAATATTTGTTTCTTCCTTGTTTGGCAACCAGTTGCCAAATTGAGATGTTTTGATTGCATGCTTGGTTTCCATGGAGATTGAGTGATCTTGGGTGATAGGATCCTGCCACCGCTGTGAGAGAGAGACCGACAACGAATTAAAAATCCCGAAAACCCGATGAAAATGGTGCAAGCCACGACAGTGCTGTGGTTAGGAGAGCGTTGTTTTTTTTGGCCGTGAGTTGACGTCGGGGGGCAAATTTACCCTGGCTGTCATCGACGCCCGGCCCGGTCAGCCGCACCCTGCTCAGGTCTATGGGCTTCCCGATCTGGGCCCGCCGCGAGAAGTTGGGGATGGAGTAGTTGCCGTAGGTGACGTGGATAGTGTGCGTCCCTTCCTCGAGCGGGCAGTAGGTCAGGTGGTAGAGGTCCTCGTTGTCCGGGTCGCGCCGGATGACAGTGTCCAGGACCTCTCCATCGGGACCGATGATGGAGCACTCCACGGGCCACTTCCCTTCCTCCTCGGGCACCTTGCCGGCCGTGCTGCAGTCCACGCTGAACTCGCAGGGCAGGTCGGCGTAGCCCTTCACCAGGCCGGGGCCCCAGGAGTCCACCTCGGTGGAGTCGATGACCAGCACGGTGAACGGGGAGCCGGGGATGTGCTGGTCGGCAAACAGGACGTTGACCGTGTACCGGCCGATGCCCAGCGGCGTGTAGAAGACGGTGCAGGTGCCGTCGCCGTTGTCGCCGCACTCGATCTCCGTCTCGCCGGGGCCCTCCACGGTCACGCTCAGGCCACCGTGGCCGGCGTCTGCCACGTCGATGGCAAACTCGGCCGGCTTGTTGACGTGGCCCCGGGACAGGCCGGGCCCCGAGGCCGAGCACTGGGACGGGTCCGTCTTGACCACCACGTTGATGACCACCACCGCCTCCTGGCCCACCTCAAAGCCGCCGCCGCAGGTCATGGTCAGCTCGTGGGGGCCCTCCTGTGTCGGAACAAAGGTCACCTTGCTGCAGCCCGTCTCATCCACTGGCGTGACCTCTGCTGTGGCCTCCTCGCCAGCGGGGTCCTTCAGGCGGACGGCCAGCTCCGGTATCCCTGCCTCACTCACATCCACCTCAAACGAAAATGGCTTGCCGAGGACAACGGCTGGAAGACCCACCGACAAACAACACCACTCGTTACAAACAATCTCCACGCCAGAAGCACCGCCAAAGACAAATAATGTGCACAATTACCTGCTATCAAATCTCGAACAACAAAATACTAATCAGGCCGTTGCATAACCTCCTTTGCCTTTCTGCTGAGACCACTAAAACATGCCCTAACTATTCAAGCGACACAATCCTGCAAAGGTTACGTCGTAAAGAATGGGGAGGGGAAGACAAATTCTCAAAGCAACATTTTCTGCAGGAATCCATAGAACCAATGTGGATTAGGAATCTTGGAACTATTTCCTTAACCTGAAGAGAGATGTTTGGCAAGTCAAGTCTTGTCTCTGTTGAAAAGAATTCCATCTGGTTTAAACCAGTTCTGAAAAAAGATGGAACCAGTTTAAACTTGTACCGTTTTTTCATAACCGGTTTAAACCAGTTCCGTTTTTTCAAACCGACATGGAAAAAATGAGGAACTGATTCTATCTGGATCGGGAAAAAAAGAGGAACCAGTTTGAACCAGTTGAAAAAAAGAGGAAATGAATTGTAAAAACAAGGAACCATTTGTTTTTGGTGGGGATTGCGTGCATAATTTTTATAGAACGGCTGTCATGACTCAGTACAACTATTAACAGTTAACAAAAGAATGTAGACACATAGTACATATACAGTCTGTAATCATGTACACAATTTTACATTTCAATATGGTCTTTCGTAATAAATTTCAGGAGTATAAACTCTGATTTTAGGTTGCAGAGATGAATTGTATTATGTAACAAAAAAATTAGATGCACTGAATTTCATTTAGGTTTTCCTCTGAATAACAGGACAGACAGGACAGGCTTGCACTGCTTCGCAGCTCACCAAAAAGGATGACCTTGCAACTTACTTGGCTCCAGGTTCTTGACCTTGATCTTGCCGACGTCAACGTTGGGCACGACACGTACGGGGATGGGGCTTTGCGGGATCTCTTTGCCGCCGAAGGTCACGCCGACGGTGTAGTCTCCGGGCGCCTCGGGAGCGTAGTTGACGGTGAAGGTGTTGTTGCCGTTGTCTTGCACCTTGCACGGGATCTCCTTCTCCTTGGGGCCGTTCACGCCCGCAGCCGACTTGACCTTAACCGCCACGGGTGCTGTACAGAGAGACACACAAACACAATCATAAATAAACAACTATGACTGTGGCTACTGATTGATGCCCTATGAGGACCTTCTGATGCCTTATGATGACCTTTTTGCATTAGGATGACCTTTTGATGCCCAATGATGACCTTTTTGCATTAGGATGACCTTTTGATGCCCAATGATGACCTTTTTGCATTAGGATGACCTTTTGATGACCAAATGATGCCCAATTCTGCTAATGATGACTAAATGATGACTGATTTTTCTAGTAGGGTGGGCCCTAGTCGATGTAATATGTAGTGAGTGCTCGGTGCTTTGCCTGATTACAGGCAGCTCGGGCGGGATTCGAACCCGTGACTCCAGCTTAATAGCGCAGATGTCTTCAGCACTTGGTGGATTCAAATCTGTATGGGGGCAGCTACTGCGTGCATCATGGATATGATTTTTTTATTTATTTTTGGGGGGCATCATTCAGTGAGGACCAAGAAGCTGCTGACTTGAATGACCAAAAACGTAACATTTCAAACAAATGAAGCCGAGAATCAGCTCAACACATGGAATATGGTGCAGCTTTTGACACGTGATAAAAGCTCCTGATAGGCCAGCTGTGGGTAGACTGGGGGAGAAGGGGGCATGCCGTAGCATGTCAATGAGGCTGAGGTCGAGCTCAACTCAGAGTGAATGGCCTGTGCTTCCCCACAGCAGCCAGAGCCCTCAGCTGTTAATTTTTTTGGACGCGGCCTGGCCTAACGGTGAACGTGAGAAACAAATTCAGGTGACCCCTGACCTTTGCCCGCTTCCTGGCAGTCCACGGTGAACTGAGTGGGCTGGCTGGCCTTGACCTGGTTGGGTTCAACACCTGGGCCGTACACTTTGACCTTGCTCAGTCCGCCGCCAATGTTGATCTGGGAAAGACACAAGGAACAATATTAATAATAGTTATATTCAGTCAGAGTACTTAAGTGGAATGAGGTCTCATTATATGATGAATTTTGGGTGACTGTGAAAGGAAAGAGTGATTCTGCCATTGAGAATGGTCCTGCTATAGGATAAAAACGTCAGGGCATCATTTCATTTCATTTCACATTGATTTTTCATCATCTGATCATGGCATTGTAATGTAGAAAAACAGTGTACCACAGATGAAAGGCAAGACCTATCAACCCGGAGCTTGAGTCAGGAATGCCTTGGCAAAAAGGACAGGGCAGTTTAAGAGAGATAGACAACAATGATGACAAAAATAAGAATAGAAATTGAAACAGTTTGAAACAATTATCAAGCTAGATTACTTAAATGCGTTTTGAGTTTGAACTTGAAGATGTTGAGTGAGGAAGAGCTTCGGATTGAAAGTAGAAGGGTGTTCCAGATAACTGGACCAGAGAATTTAATTTTTGATCTTACAAAAGGAAGGGTGATTCCCTGTCCACTTTTTCTTTTTCATTTTTTTGTTTTACCTTGAATGGACTGTCGGGTATGCTGACTTCCCCCCAGGTGACGGCCACGTTGTGCTTGAGGGGCCTGGTGGGGGTGTAGTAGACGGTGTAGGTGCCGTTCTTGTTGTCCTTGATCTCCGGCTTGGTGGCGTTGCCCTGCTGGTCGTGGATCAGGATGCCCAGGGCTGCCACACCGCAGCCTGGTGCCTTGGCGTCCACGGTGAACTCCGTGCGCTTGTTCAATTCCAGGCCATCCTTGGCCAGGCCGGGCCCAAAGGCCTTCACCTGATGGAGTAACGGACAACTTGCATTAAAAATTAAAATAAAAAGTTGGTGAGGAGTCTGGGTGTCAGACAACTTCTGCTTCAAACTTTGGTTTTTCACCTAACCCCAACCCAGTAATCCTAATCCCAACCCAGTATAAGTAAATTGGGAGGAAAGTTTCCTGGGCCGTTTGCACTGGATTTTAAATAGGTAACCCCAACCACTAGCCCCAATCCCAAAACCTAACCCCTAACCCCCTATTCACAACCCTAACTCCATTCCCAACCCCAACCCAATCCCTAACCCCAACCCAATCCCTAACCCCAATCCCAAAACCTAACCCTAACCCCGACCCCTAATCCCAACCCCAAGCCTAACCCCAACCCCAACACAAACCCCAACCCAAACCCCAAGCTTCGCCCTAACCTTCCCCCTGACCTTTAACCATTGTCTCAGTGCATACCCCCTGGAGAAAAAAAAAGCCCACTACAAACAGGGCTAAAACTGCAGCTATTTAGACTCACCTTAGAGGCATCAAAGTTGCCCTTGTCGGGCACAATCTGGGCGATGTAGGGGCTGTGCACAATGTCCTCCTCGTCGCAGGTGATGTGGATGGCGTACTCGCCCAGCACCGTGGGGTAGTAGGTGACCTCACAGGACCCGTCCCCGTTGTCCTTGCAGTTGATCTTGGCCTCAGAGGGACCCTCAATGGAGAAGCCTGATGAGGTAGGTGAAACAAGAATGCGAAAATAGTACAGGAGTGCCGTGAAATTGAGACAAAAACTGAATGAAATCCAGACTACAATTGATTGAAATTTAGTCAAAAAAATTCATAAAATCCAGGCTACAGAAGTACTGGTAATCAAGACAAAAACTTGATACAAACCTGACTACAGAAGAATGTAATCGAGACCAAAACACAGAAAATATCAAGACAACAGATGACTGTAATTGAGACGAAAAACTGAATAAAATCCAGGCTACAGAAGAATGTAATCGAGACAAAAAATGGAGAAAAAAAGTCAACAAATGAATGACATTGAGATGAAAAACTGAACAAAAACCAGACTACAGAAGAATGTAATCGAGACAAAAAAAAAAAAAAAAATCAAACTAGAGATTTATGTCTGTTGGCTAACAGAACATAACGCTTTTCCGAATCTGGCTCTCTAAAAAAAAAAAAAAAAAAAAAAAAATGACATCAGCGGGATTCGAACTCGTAACCTCAATTTCTACCCAAAAACGCACGTGCATATTTCGTGCACAACGTGTCTGGGACTTCATTATAACATTCAAAAAATCATAATAATTCTGAACAATGGTCAATTGCTTCGAAACTCAGGATTTAGAATGTCTAGCCCAATAGCTAAATGCCTACTAAATTTCGAGACGATTGACCTTTGGCAAATATGCGTTTTAAAAACACGCATTTTGATGACGTCACGATTGCGTCATGGCATTTTGGCCCCAAAGGGTGTTTCTAAACTACATCCCAAATAGATATAATCGAAAAAATGAAAAAAATCTTGCTCCGTTGGCCAAATATGGTCAATTGAATGTTACAATCTTAAAAGTTTATGACCTCATTAATATTCATGAGATGACGTCACGATCAAATGAGGGCAATTTTTGGATACACCTTTTCCCAACTTAGATATAGTGCAAACTTGGAACAAAACGAAATTGCTTTTTTGCTTTTATTGCAGTTTGAAATTTGCCCCTTTAAAGCGCTGTCACGTGACACGTGGTGACGTCATGAAGTTTTAACCACTTCGCGCCGGGGGGTTTTTCAGCGCCGATGACCGCCATACGGGGGTTTTTGAACAATGCATCATTTTAAAATCTTCCTAAAACAATCGGAACAATATATTTCTGTGAAATAAATCAATAAGGGTATACTATGGGTACAAGAGAGTAAAACCTGGCACAATTCGGACGTCGTTGTGGCCTTTGTCAAGAGATTATCCGTTCGAAAAAGGGCCCTTTGTGCGTCGTCAATGGACCGTAACGGACGTGTGTGTGTGGGTGCGTGTACGCTGCTGACAATCCCTGACCGCAGACTCCAGCCTCCACTCCAGGCAGTCAAATCTTTGAGTTGGTCGGCCACAAACGAGCGTACAGATTACGGTAAAGAATGTGGGGGGAATTCCAATGCCAGACCGACGACCGTTGGACTGTGTGGCATGCAAAGACAATGTCCCCCGCGTGCTTTCAGCTGCAGCGCGGTATCCCTCGATCCTCCACAGTAAAAGTCCCACAATTGCACAATTACTGCTGCTAATCTGGCAATTCATGTGGCAACTTGCGTCAAAAAGGGTCTTTGTACTGATTCATATTGCTTTGTTCTAAGCTGAAAAGAGTCTTTGTTTAGAATGTGGACAATAGTGGTGCCCGGATTCGGAGGGCCCCGTTGCAAAGGCAATCCAATTGACCTCCGGATTCGGAGGTCCCGGCGCGAAGTGGTTAAAGATAACTGTGCACAACTTCAGCAAGGGC
Organism: Luidia sarsii; assembly: GCA_949987565.1. Classification (NCBI taxonomy): domain Eukaryota; kingdom Metazoa; phylum Echinodermata; class Asteroidea; order Paxillosida; family Luidiidae; genus Luidia; species Luidia sarsii. The sequence goes on along the minus strand of OX465103.1, from coordinate 6,581,410 downwards.
TCTATGCATTTGTCAAGTTTGAAAAAAATCAAAGTTTGTTCAATGGCAAAAGTGCCCTCCGAAAAAACCCTGTGCTGTGTCTATGGGATTATTCCGACCAGAAAAAGAAGAAGAAGAAGAAGAAGAAGAAGACAAAAAAAAAAAATCAGAACAAGAACAATAGCTTTTCCGTATGGAACGGAAAAGCTAATTAATGAAATTGAGACTAAAAAATTAACGAAATCCAGACTACAGATGAATGAAATTGTGACAAAAACTGAATGAAAATGAGACCAAAAAATGAACGAAATCTAGACTACAGATGAATGAAATCGTGACAAAAACTGATTGAAATTGAGACCAAAAAAAAATAAAAATAGCACACCTAGAGCACCGATGGCACCGTTGGTCTCCACGGTGAAGTTGCAGGGCTTGCCGACCACACCGCTCTCCAGGCCCGGCCCGAAGGCGCGGACCAGCGCCAGGGGACCAGTGGCCTCGGGGCCAATGTTGACGGTGAAGGGCGCCTTGTTGATCTCCTTCTTGCCATACATGGCGTTGATGATGTAGCGGCCGGGCTTGAAGGGGCGGTAGGAGCAGGTGAAGATGCCGTCGCCATTGTCCTTGACCGTGACCGGCTCGTCGATGCCACCTGGGAGCCAACCCCATACAGAGAATGGTTTAAACCAACCCACCTCCCACCTCCCACCCCCCCAAAAAAGTACAAGCCAAAAAGAAACACAGTTCGTCCTGTGTAGAATAAGACCACCAAGAGCACTATCAATCTAAACAATTTCAAAAAGATTTGAGGGTTCAGCGTTCTGATCCAAGTAGGAGTTTTCCTTACAGGTAGAATAAACAAAATCTAAAATATTTGACTGATGACGACTTGAAAAAGAAACAAAGATCTTTCTAAGGAGAAGACTGCTCAGAGCTGAATCACTACGGTATCTCCTAAGTTCAACAATTTTTAGAGACTGGGATTTCGATACTAGCCATACCTTTTTACCAAGGCAGAAAAAAAGCTTATAACTGAAAATCTAGCCATTTAAGCCTGTGTTTTTGTTATTAAGCTTAAAGTCCTTTGTGTAACGTCCCCTATGAAATAATGGCCTTTTCGAGATTGGGCTGCTAGCCACTTTTTCAGTGACCATGACCACCACACAGGTTTAAAAAAATAATGTGCCATTTTCAAAACTCACTTAAAACAATAAGAAAAAATAAGGGAACAAAATCAATAATAGAACACTATGTGTACAAGCTTAATCAAGCCTGGCACAATCAGACGTCTGTGTGGCTTTTTGATACGCTACATTTTTGTTTTGTGGTAGGCTGAAAAGAGTCCTTGGTTCAAAATTGGACAATAGTGGTGCCCAGATTCGGAGGACCCAGTGCACAGCAACACCAGCAGTGCTCTGAAATTGACAGTCCAAGTGCAAAGTGGTTAAGGGTTCACAGAGTTACAAAATGTTACAGTTAAGTCTACTGTTATGGGATTTCTCCCGTCTTTTACTACTAAGGCACACAGTCTCTTGTGAGTGGATGCAAGGAACTTCTACTGAGGAGTGGGATTTTATGTGGTTCTGGTTAATACTGTACTTGGTCTAGCAATCCAGTTCTCATTATTCTCTAGATGCTAGGCCACAATGCACTACACGTTCCTTGGTCAGGCATATGAAAAACATTACACATGAAGAGGTTAAGGAATTAAAGTCAGCCTTGATAGTTTTTTCCTACATTTAACAATCAATTTTTTTAATTGGAAAAATGCCACTTTTTAAAATGACTTTTCTACTACAATTGCACATGACATAAGCTGAAGTGAGGCTAGTAATTTTGTTGTTGAATTATTCTAAGTTGACTCTGTGGAAGGTTTGCGGTGACACCATGTAACACTGCTCTTTTGAGAAGGAGTGCGGCTCTGAAAAGAGCTGGTAACTGTAAGCATGCAAACCTTCAAGTCTTATCGAAGCTGACTGTATTTCATCAACCAGAAAATTATACAAAAAGACTTCCTATTTAATGTGTACTGCTCGCTTCTTAGGCTACAGCACAAGCCAAGCATCTACGAGCCCAAGATAGCCGTCTTTGTAAAGTCACCATCTTGAGCTACTGCAGAGTTCTTAAGAGCGCTCAACTTTCTATAATCCCCTTGTGAGTGCCTTAATACCAACACTAAGACGCTTCAGTCCCCTTTTTTTCTTCTCCTAATCCAAAGGGGAAAGCACTTATAGGCACAAACCCTTTCAGGCTGTGAAGATTCTAGGGGACTGGTTTTTTAACCAAGTGGGACCTTACAGTTGATTGTTGATTATCCGTCATAGATAAAGTACTTAAAAAAAAAATATCCTCTTTCTGCACAGAATTCTAACCCATGCAAAAAAGACCTCTACCCATCTGCTAACGTAAATTTAAAAGTACAAAGGGCTAATGTTTGAGACTCATACGAACATGTCCCCAACTATTGAAAATTTTAGATAGAGACAAAAAAGTGGATTCTACATTTGTGTGATTCTCATCACAAAAATGTAGAATCCACTCTTTTTTTTTTAGATAAATGAGTTTTTTGGAGATGAATGAGTTAATGTAACAGACAATGTCGCATGAAGACTCGGATGATTGACTCGGATGAGCTCTATGTTGCCATGACAACCGGGGGCGCTGTTTAGTGGTGAATGGGCCACACAGTGAGGACACTCTTTTGTTCTACTAGACTACTCTCATACCAGACTCACAGTTAGTTTAACTGTCCTGTACGGAGGCGGTGCAAGCTACGGGTCTGTGGTCACTCGGTGACCGAGCGTGGACCAGAAAAAAATTTGCTTTCCAATCCAGAGGGCCTGACTTTCTGATCCTAGCAGGACCTTACTTAAAAGTATTTTGGGTCATTTACGCCAGTTGGCCACATTTTTGGATTACTTCAAGTCAAAACAGTATGCACAGATTATGCACAAACTATTCATACCGACTCTCATAAAAACATCGGATTGTTTAAAAAAAAAATCAAGTTCTTCAAGGTGAGGAAACAATTTTGTTCTGCAAAGCAGATGACCAAGTTGTGGCCAGCGTGAATGTTTTTTTGTCAAAATCTGCTCAGAATGTGCACTGTTTGATATGAAATGTCATATAACAGCACACCAGTTTTTTAATAGAAGTCCATAAACCAATTCTTACAAGAGATGACGAATTGGATTTGCAAGCCAGACATCTTGGAAGGCCAAGTTTCTGCCATGAAAAGTTTGTTCGAAAGATGTCTGCAATTCAATGGGGACTTTGCCCTGCTCAACATAAGATTAGCATTGCATGCTCAGTGCTTTGCCCGACTGCCTGCTGAAAACAAACACAGGCAGCTCAGGCAGGATTCAAACTCGCAACTCCTGCTTTCTAGTTCAGATGTCTTAACCACTTAACCGCCAAGCTGGCCGAGGTCGTGTGGTCTGCTTCAAAGTGTGCACAGAGGACCATTTCATGTTCCACTTCCAGCTCGGTTTTGGGCAGGCCAGGCACCTCCAAATATCGAGCTTGTTCCAAGATAGTTTTGTGTGGCAGCTCTAGTGAAAGCAGTTCTGGATGCAATGGTAGTAGCATGCCTCCGACAGGAACAAGTTAAAGACTATAATCATACTAGAATCGCACGCGACTACCTCGCGCGCACACACACACACACACTGAACAAACAACAGGACACTAGAAGGTGAGAGTGTAAGAGAATACTGGGAAATTGGAGGTGGGTATATCACACCATGCAAAGGAAGGTGAAGGAGTCAGTGAGGGTTACCACGCATTAGTGGAGATGCAAGGGGGGTGGGGGAGGAGTATTTAAACGGCCACTTGACATGTCCGGCCGACTCAGAGACATCGCATGAACCAGAGGCTGCTTCTCCCCCCAAAAAAATCTTCTCCTTTGCCTTTGTCTATCGGCTCATCTTCTGAATGTCTCAGATTTTCTCATTATTGCTCTCTTTTTTTCATATTATATCCTCCATTTTGCTGTGCTGGTATTAAAAATGGATGACAGCATCAAAGATCGTCAATCGATGCACTAATTTCCCCTTTCTCTTCCTCCAAAGCAGGGGGTGTTTGGGTCTTTTGGTCGGTGAGTTTTTGCCCTTTTTGGCATTCTTGAAGTCAAGTCATTGTCGCTGGTCAAGGTACGGTATCTGTTGTCTGGTAGGGTTATCCAAGTCCTGGATTTAAGTCCCATCTCAGCTAATGCCATTCAGTGCAGGCCCAGTTGGTAGTCCCAGAGCATCTGGTTCAAATCCCAGCTCAGTCAAAATTTCCATTGGTCTCAAGATAAATTGGGGACATTGAATTTTTTAATTTTTTTTAAAGATTTCATTGATTAGGGGGAGGGGACATTTCCATGGGTTTCCATGACAAATATCTGAAACACGGCAATGCTCTTCTCTCCAAATGCACTGCATAATTTGTCAAATTTTCTCTGAGTGAAACTGGACACATACACTCTCCTTTCACGCTCTCTCTCCCTTATTCTCAATTTCAATTTCTCTTCTTGCCATTAATCCTTGGCATTCTCACATTCATCGTTCTCAGGCCAAATCCGCATCAACCGTTAAAGCTATGGCTAGGACTAAGCCAATACATCCGCCTACATTCAGATAGACAGACGAAAGGATGTGTAGCCATTGCCCTAAGCCGTTGATTTGGATGCTGACTGACACTGCTTGTGATGGGCGGCCAACTCCGAAACGGAAATTGCCACACCAAAACAGGAAATGACCACGCCCAAAGCTGGTAAATGACCACGCCCAAAAGGGAAATGGCCACACCCAAAAAGGAAAAATGCCACGCCCAACAATGGAAATGGCCACACCCTAAAAGGGAAATGGCCATGCCCAAAATGGGAAATGGTCACGCCCGGAAACTGGCCCACTCAGCCGTGCCCAAACCACGCCCCGCCCGGCCAACACTGAGGCTCACCAGGACCAATTATCTGAACTTTCAGCGGTGCCTCGCCAGCATCCTTGGTGTTGATGAAGAAGACGCACTCCTCCCTCACGCGCAGACCCTTGTTCTGGATGCCACGCCCGTAGGCAAAGGCACGCTGAGCGTTGAAGGCTGAACAAGAAAAAGAAGAAGAAAAAAGAAAAAAGGAAAGAAAAGAAGGCCGTTATAAATCAATTAGAAGTAAATAAAAAAAAAAATTGCAAACTGCTCACTGACTAAAATGACCTTTTAGCGGGACCCTTTTATAGGAGCAGAATGCTGACAGAGACCTTACAGTCCAATAGAATTAGCAACCAGCTTGTGATGAACAGTAACTGTGAGAAAAAGGCACAATGTAAGTGGAGCAGGTATTTCCTTGAAACTACCAGGAGCCTGAAAGATTTGGATGTTTTGGATCTAAAAATGTTCAAAATCATATCCATCTTCTAAAATTGAAGCACGAATTTGCGGCACAATCTGTCTTTCCCAGCGAGTGGTCTGTCCATGACTTTGGGGGACTGAAAAAGGGATTAAACATTTTGTGGAGAGGAGATTAAAGGTGGGGGCGAGGAGGTGAGGGTGAGTGGGTGGTATTTTACTTTTGCAGGGAGGCATGAAGAAAAGAGAGAAAAGAAATTTGGGTCAAAGTTGTTGAAGAATTTGCGGGGTTTGTGAATAGCTGCACCCCCTGATTCAATTCTTGTTGTTCCTGAGGTTTGCCATTAGTAATGCATGAGGAAGTCTTAATAGGTTCCCTCAATGCCTATGGGCCAGAAGAGAAAAAAATAAGAACCCAACAACATATACTTAAAAAATAGTATTGACACACGTGTTCAGATTGGGGAAGCTAGCGCTGTATAGGAACAAATACAGTATGGTTCAATCTCATGGCGTGACTGATAACATTTTCAGCCCCACAGGCTGACAGAGATAGCTGAGCAAATAATACCATTGATTTCCTAAAACATTGGCATTTGGTTCGCTTTGAAAAAGGGGTTCTGATGGGGAAAGCTAGTGCAGTTCAGGAACAAATGTGGTTCGATTTTGAGGTGTGACTGATAAAATTGCTATTTATGTCAATAAAATATTGGACTTTGGACAGTCTGGGAGAGGGGGTTGGGTGGAAAAATGTTCAGGAATAAAAAAAAACACCACAAGCAACCCTGTTCATGGGAATGTCAAGTGTGTGTAAACAAAAGTGTAAATGCCAGACATTGAACCACGGAATGAATAGGTGGACATAGGGTAACTTTTGTGCTGCAAATCTCCTGGACGATTTTTAGCTAAGCCAGCTGGCTAGGCCATCAGAGTGAACTGTTCAGGAGGTATATTGGACCATTTAGATGCCACTAACAGAAAAAAGGGGGAGCTTTGCATGTTAGTTAGTGTAGGTCAGATTGTGGCTTCTCTGACATTCTGGTGTTTTTGGGATCCCTTCCAGAAGCATTATGCCTTGGGGAAAAGGTCCTGCTAAAGATCAAAACGCCAGGCCAGCTAAAAACATTTTAAGAATGCCTGTATATTTCTGAATAAAATTTGACATGACTTTGAGTCTTTGCAAACTGCATTGTTTATTGGCTGCTGCACGTGCATGACCACATCCTTTATGAAGGCAGTACAGCACTGTACCGGATTGTTTGGCACAAAACCGCGCTTATAGAGAGGGTTGCTTGCGTACAGGGATTGGGCAGAAGTGGGCATTCCAGGAGATGACTCATGGTCTCCTCCACATTGACATACTACTTGAGGCAATGGTACTGAAAGGGTTAAAGCGTCGTTGAGACCAGACTTACGGAAAGAAATCTTGACTTTAAACGCGCTCTTGGGGATATGCTGGCCAGCAAAGCGGATCTCGATGGTGTAGTTGCCGACTATGGTGGGCAGGTACTCGCAGTAGAAGGTGTTCTTGCCCTTGTCCGTGACTCGCACACTAGACGTGGTGGTGTCACCATTGGGGTCAATCACGGTCACCGTGGGAATCCCTGCTCCTGCACCTGTACACAAATACAATCAGTAATACAATCAGTCGGGGATGGGGGATGGGGGATGGGGGATGGGGGATGGGGGATGGGGGATGGGGGATGGGGGGTGGGGGATGGGGGATGGGGGATGGGGATGGGGGATGGGGGATGGGGGATGGGGGATGGGGATGGGGGATGGGGGATGGGGGATGGGGGATGGGGGATGGGGGATGGGGGATGGGGGATGGGGGATGGGGGATGGGGGATGGGGGATGGGGGATGGGGCGTGGGGGATGGGGGATGGGGATGGGGGATGGGGGATGGGGATGGGGGATGGGGGATGGGGGATGGGGATGGGGGATGGGGGATGGGGGATGGGGGATGGGGGATGGGGGATGGGGATGGGGATAGATGGGGGATGGGGGATGGGGGATGGGGATTAGGGGATGGGGATTAGGGGATGGGGGATAAGGGGATGGGGGACTGGAGGATGTGGGTAGGAGGATGTGGGTAGGAGAATGGGGGGGTCGGAGGATGGGGGTCGGGGATTGGGTGGGGATGCGGATGCGGATGAAGGATGGAGGATTAGGGATTGGGGGATTGGGGATAGGGTCTAGGGGGATTTGAAGCTCACCAGCAGTGAATATTTCAAAGTTGGTGGGCTGGTTGACAATCAGGCCAGTGGCTTCCAGGCCTGGGCCCTTAGCAGAGCACTTGGAGGCATCTCCTTTCATGTCGGCAATCTCCACAGTGAAGGGACTCTTCTGGATTGACTGACTCTTGAAGATGATCTCAATCTGAAGGTGTCAAGATGAAGACAAGGAGAGGAGGAGAGGAAGAAGTGGAAGAAGAGGAAGAGTAGGAAGAGTAGGAAGAGTAGGAAGAGGAGAAAGAGGAGGAGGAGGAGGAGGAGGAGGAGGAGGAGGAGGAGGAGGAGGAGGAGGAGGAGGAGGAGGAGGAGGAGGAGGAGGAAGAAGAGGAGGAGGAAAAGGAGGAAGAAGAGCAAGAAGAGGAAGAAGAGGAAGAAGAGGAAGAAGAGGAAGAAGAGGAAGAGGAAGAGGGGGAAGAGGAGGAAGAGGAGGAAGAGGGGGAAGAGGAGGAAGAGGAGGAAGAGGAGGAAGAGGATGAAGAGGAGGTAGAGGAGGCGGAGGAGAGGAAGGGAAAGAGGAAGAGGAGAAAAGGGATAGAGGAAAGCGAGTAGAAGAAGGGGAAGAAAGATTTACAGAAGAAGTATTGACAAATAGTTGTTAAATTATTAGGACAGGGTTAGATCAAACAAATTGATAAGGCAAAAATTATAAATACTGTTACAGATCTGAACACCCCCAGCTCCAGTCCCAGCCCCAGCCCCAGCCCCAGCCCCAGCCCCGGCCCCGGCCCCGGCCCCGGCCCCGGCCCCGGCCCCGGCCCCGGCCCCGGCCCCGGCCCCGGCCCCGGCCCCGGCCCCGGCCCCGGCCCCAGCCCCAGCCCTGGCCCCGGCCCCAGCCCCGGCCCCGGCCCCGGCCCCAGCCCCGGCCCCGGCCCCGGCCCCAGCCCCAGCCCCAGCCCCAGCCCCAGCCCCAGCCCCAGCCCCGGCCCCGACCCCCAGCCCCAGCCCCAGCCATACGGTGTCACCGGTCCACTCACGGTGTGGGTGCCTGCCACCATGGCGGTGTAGGTGACGGTGTACGTCTTGTTCTTGTCATTGTTGTACTTGCAGTCGTTGTTGACCTTCTTGCCGTCCGGCCCCACGATGGTCACCTCCACTTTGCCGCTGCCGGCCGAGAAGGTCTCCACGGTGAAGTTGGTTGGCACGGAGATGACGTTACCCTTCTCCAATCCGGGACCGTAGGCACGCACCTGGGACCACATCGAGCAAGAAGGAATTCCTGATGGTCAACTCTTTCAATTATTCTTTCCAGAACCCAGCAGACACCAGATCAAAGAGTGATCTTTTCATTGAAATGTTTTCTAAACTGTCAAACTTTTCTCTGACATTTCTCTTTCACAGGAAAAAGCAGGATCATTAATCTAGTACATTCTACGAGTTGAATAAGAGAAAGATTGTGGTTCAGTGGTCTATTTCATGAAACTCATCGTTACTTACGACGAATTGCAAGAGGATGAGTGATGCAGAGAAACAGTATGGTCTATCGCAACTTACGCTGGGTAATCTGTTGTAAGTTGCATAATGATGCACTGTAAGGCTTCGTGAAATCCTCCCCTGGTGTCTGTCCATCTTTTGTGGTCTCATTTTGAGAGACCAAATGAAAGGTTTAGAATTGCTGCCTTCAAAGTTAAATTAAGTTCCCACAGTCAATTTTCCTTTGCTTGTTTGACTTTGAAAGCTGCATCCATTTTGTGTGAAACACAAACTGGGAACAAAAGGAAAAAAAACACCCCCAAAACCTCAATGGCTGAAGTTAACTAGACAGACAGATCACAGAGGGGTTTGGTGTGAGGCTACACACTGACCTTCTTGGCGTTGGAGCGCGGGCGGAGAGGAGCACCGGGTTTGAGCTTGCACTTGGGGAACTCCGACAGGTAGGTCATCATGCTGAGGTCGTCCACCTTGGGGTTGCACATGTCCTTCGGGTCCAACAACTGCAACAGGTAAAGAGCACAAAAAAGAGAGTCAACAACGATTATACATCATCTCTTGTGAGATCAAGCGCAGCTCTCAAGGAAGGAGAGGGAAAGGGAGGGAGGGAGGCAGTGGGGTAGGGAGACAGGGAGGTAGTAGAAAGGGAAAGAGGCAGGTAGGGGAAAGGCAGGGAGGCTCTGGAATGAGGAGAGGCAGGGAGGTAAAAGGGCAGGGAGGTAGGGAGAGAAAGAGGCAGGGAGGTAGGGAGAGAAAGAGGCAGGGAGGTAGGGAGAGAAAGAGGCAGGGAGGTAGGGAGAGAAAGAGGCAGGGAGGTAGGGAGAGAAAGAGGCAGGGAGGTAGGGAGAGAAAGAGGCAGGGAGGTAGGGAGAGAAAGAGGCAGGGAGGTAGGAAGAGAAAGAGGCAGGGAGGTAGGGAGAGAAATAGACAGGGAGGTAGGGAGAGAAATAGACAGGGAGGTAGGGACAAAGAGACAGGGAGGGCAAGAGTCAATGAGGTAGGGAGGGCAAGAGTCAAGGGGGTAGTGAGGTAGGGAGGGAAAAAGGAGGCAGGGAGGTAGAGAATTAGAGAGGCAGGGATGTAGTGAGGCAGCGAGTGGGAGAGACAGGTAGGGGAGGCAGGGAGATAGAGAGTAAGGCAGGCAGGGAGGCAACAAGTCAAAGAAGTAGAGAGGTAGGGAGGGAAAGGGGGCAGGGATGGGAGAGGCAGAGAAATAGAGAGGCAGGGATGTCGGGACACAGGGGTTTGGAGAGACAGGGAAGGAGAGAGGTAGGTAGGACTACACGTAGGAGAGAGGGAAGGAAATAAACATGCAGGGAAGTGGAGATGGAGGGCGGTAGAAAGGTAGGAAGGGGAACAGATACAGATGTAGGGAGGCAGGGAGCAGAGGACGTGTGGAGGTAGAGAGGCAGGGAAGTATGGTGGTAGGGAGTGGGATCAACAGGGAGGTATGGAGGTAGGGAGTTGGAGGCAGAGAGGAAGGGAGGTAGGGAATGGGAGAGACAGGGAGGTATGGAGGTAGGAAGTTGGAGGCAGGAAGGTAGAGAGGCAGGGAGGCAGAGAGGCATGGAGGTAGGGAGTTGGAGGCAGGAAGGTAGAGAGGCAGGAAGGTAGAGAGGCAGGGAGGTAGGGAATGGGAGAGGCAGGGAGGTAGGGAATGGGAGAGGCTGGGGGTAGGGAATGGGAGAGGCTAAGAGGTAGGGAATGGGAGAGGCATGGAGGTAGGGAGGTATGGAGGTAGGGAGCTGGATGCAGGGAGGTAGAGAGGCAGGGAGGCAGGGAGGTAGAGAGGCAGGGAGGTAGGAGGTAGGGAGTGGGAGAGGCAGGGAGGTAGGGATGCAGGGAGCTAGGGAAGTATGGAGGTAGTGAGGCAGGGAGGCAGACATGCAGGGTAGAAGGACATTTTAAGATCATTCTCTCACCTGGGGAACATCAAGCCAGTCCTGGGCCAGCTTCATGGCTTCTTTGGCATTCTTCAGATTGTCCTTGGGGTCCCAGTCCTCCCAGTCAGGGCAGAGGCCTGGGGGAGGACAGAGAAAGAGGAACAACGGAAAATCAAAAACTTGGCAGACACTGCCAGTTTGTCAGAACCTGGGCTTGGGGAATGCAGTGTATGGAGGGACGTCAGGGCCTTTGAATTTTTCAGCGATGATGCTTGCGCACGCATATTAGAAAAATGCATTTGTAGGTATCGAAGGTGACGTGCTTTCGGTAATACTGTTATTTCTATTGAAGGTGTTCCTCGGCTCTTGCCGACCTGGTCCCCCAAGTTAGGACATTAAGCGAGCAACCAGGCTGTTTGCCTCCTCTCACCCACACACTCTATCTGTTCCAAGGTGTAGAACAAAGAGCTTCTTGTCTCATTCTGCCTCCATCTAGAATTCCCTTCCTGGTTCTTGCTTTCCGCTGACTAGGATCTTACCCATAATATTTAAAAGGAATGTCAATTTCTATCTCCGGCCTTCCTGAGTCCCTCTCTATCTCTTCCTTTCTTAAACCCTTAACCTTGAGTGGCTTTTCAGCCTTGTTTTGGGCAATTTTGCATAAGAAAAGAAGAGAGAATGGAGGATATTCCTGCCTGGTGTGTCTACTTATTCTTAAGAGGTAATGGAAGTTTGCCGGTCGGGGCTCGGTCCCACAAACCTGGCGCGCAGGCGTCCACGAGGGCGCCGATGGCACGGCCATTGTTCCAGTCCTTGGTGAAGCCCTTGATGTTGAGGTCGGGGACCTTGTTCCGGATCCAGCCGAGGAGCCTCTCCTTGGGCGTGGGCTGCTTCTGCTTGGGGGCGTCTTCGTCAAACTCGCCCTCGTCCTCCCACATGGGCATGGAGATGGAGTAGTGCAGGATGAGCAGCCAGATCATGCCCAGGATCAGCTTACGCTTGCCGTCCACTATGTCTGTGCTGTCTGCAAGGGCGTGGGAGGGAGGGGTACAGACGAGGAGAGAGAGAGTGGACGAGAGAGACAGAGACAGACAGAGAGAAAGGAAGAGAGACAGAGAAACACAGCGAGAAAGGAAGAGAGACAGAGAGAAAGAAAGCATGAGAGACAGAGAGAGGAACAGAGATAGAGAGAAACCGAGAGAGAGACAGAGAGATACAGAGATGAACAGAGAGAGACAGGGAGGGACAGAGAGAAGGGACATAGAGAAACAAAGAGATAGAGAGGGACAAAAGGATACAGAGAGGGACAGAGAGATACAAGGAGAGACAGAAAGAGACATGAACAAAATTGAGTAAACACATCACACCAGAAATGAAGATTTCATATTGTGATAATCCCCTTGATAAGAGCCAAGTGATTTGAAGGTATTGTATCTCACCCAAAGAAATGCCTTTGGACACGCCTGACTATATACTTTTGCAATATTGAAATCAGTGCAAGTAGGCCTATAGGTGACAGTGACAGTGATACTCATGTTGAGTTTCCAGCACGCTGCTTATTAAAGGAGGCAACTGATCACAACGCCATTCTGTGCTAGTCTCAAAATGAATCCGTGGTTAAAAGTTCTAATATTGCCACTCATACATGATATGAAAACAAACATATTACTTTGTGGTAATCGGAAGCCTGTGTATGTTGAAGGTGTTGGGAGTAATCGGTGCCAAACATTTACAAAACTGCATTCAACTCAAATGTCTTTCGGAGTTCTGATACCTCCAGTTTCAAAACTAGTGGTCAATTTGATTGCTGGTGCATGTACTTCAAATATATCTCCCTGTAACTGGCATTTTGATTGCTGTTGGATGAGATTAATAAATGAGAAATAAGATATAAGTACTCTGCTGCTGATTCATGGAACCATTTTACCAGATGCCATTGAGCAGCTTGAAACCTTTGTTCTAACACAGTCAGGGTCAAACATAATCTCTTGAGATTGTAATCTAAATTGCTGATTTCATCATGAAAGCACATTGGGATCTCACAGTAATAGACAATGCAGAAAAAACCTTCAGTTTATCAGACACGGGGGGGGGGGGGGGGGGGGGGCTTTTGTTCAAATGTTCATGGATTTTTTTTGCTTTCCATTTTGAACACATACAACAAATGTAGCACTAATTTCTATATCACTCCAGGTCACATCCCGTGTTTACTTATATTAATGGTGAACCGGAATTTGGCAATGGAAACTGGATCGTGAGGGGAGAAGATTATATGGTCCGAGTTCTGCACGAACATGCAACCTGCCCATAGTTGTACAATTATCCGCGCACATCCTGCGTATTCTACAAACACCACGAAACCTAAAATGGGTGTGTTATTTCAAACTGACTCTTGTTATCAAGTATCCACCGCATACAGTGTACATGGCCTCTTTGGCCAACTTTTGCAAACAGATCTAGCAGTACATGCAAATTCAGAAATTCTTTCAATCTCTTTCCAAATTCTGTTGACAAGTTCGCAATGAGGGACAACTACAGTGTACAAGCCTATCAGGCATGTGTAGTATTTGTGTACACATAAATTATATTAATGTAGATGCTAAATGTTAAACGTCGGTCACATTTCAGATTTGGCTGTTTTGGCAACATAGATTGTAGATGATTATTGAACCTGAACAATACATGGCAGTCACATTAGTTCACTGGTCTCTCTCGCCTTCCCTCTGTCTCTCTGTCTATGTCTTTGTCTATCTGTCTCTCTCTGTCCTTCTGTCTGTGCCTGTCCGTATGTCTGTCTGTCTCTCAGTTTTGTTTCTGTCTCTAGATGGCTGTCTGTCCGTGTCTGTCTCTCCCTCTCTGTCTGTCAGTCTCTATCACTCCATCTCTGTGTCTGACTGTCTCTGTCTCTCCCTCTCTTTCTCCATCTCTATCTCTGTCTGTCTGTCTGTCTGTCTTCTGGCTCTATCTCTGTTTCTCCATCTGTCTCTTCCCCTCGGTCTCATTTATCTGGCTCACTGTCTTTAAAGAGGTAAAGAGTTGGGGTTAGCTGAAGGAATTTGCGGCAGACTATTAGGCCAAATAACAACAGCAGCATCCACAGAGGGGGGAGGGAGAGGAAGGGGAGAGGGGGAGGGGCAGAGAGCACGGACTTCCTTATTTGGCCAAGACACAATTGGCCGGGGTCGGTTCAGTGAGACGAGGGAAGATGCATCTGTAGTCCCCCGGCAGTCAGCACTTAATGCCCGACTTCCTGAGCCGCTTTGAAATTGATATTTTTCAAGAGGCCTCTAAATATACCAGAGCACTGGAGCATGTGCTAGATCAGGAGTAGATGTTATGATGCATCGTAACTCAACTTACGATGGATAACCCATTGGCAGTTGTGATACACCGTATGGTTTCTGTGCATCGCTCATCGTCTTGAATCTCTCATCGTAAGTTACAATGAGTTTGCTGAAATTGACTGAATGTGGTCATCCATTGGGACAACATCCGATCCTCAAAAAAAAAAAAAAAATCGGAAATGGACCTCTACTTATTTTCTGCCCAAAGAATAGGCGTTTACTTTTGTTTTATTGTATATCAGCAGCTGAAAACTTATGCGATTCAGTAGAGCGTTCCCACACACACCGCGTCGCAAATAAACGCGATTATTCTAAAAAGTCTCACTCTTAGTGGAGTCCGAATTGCGATTCAAATCCCACTAATAATCGCATTTATTGTGTCCACACACGCAAAAAAAGTGGAGTTTCAATTGCAATTCAAATCGCGATCCAAATAATCAAGTTTATATTTGATGTAGTGGAAATGGCCCTAGTGAGGCAGAGCTAATGAGTGCTAATGTACGAGTGACTCAACCCTCCTCCTTAGCACGCAGCATCATTTATGAGGCTAGTAGGATTAGTATGATTTCATTAAACTTCACCGCATGAATAATGTGGGCCAAATATTCGTCTACTCCATATACAAAGAGCTGTGTTAGGGGCCTAAATGGGATCACACGCAAAACTCCCGCCAAGTATTCTATAGTAACAGGGGCCGGGGGTAGATTTCACAAAACCTGACGATGCATTGTGACTCAACTTAGGATAAATAACCCATGGTATGTTGTGATACATCGTATGGTTTCTGTGTATCGCTCATTGTCTAGTGACTCATTAGGATGAGTTACAATGAGTTTGATGAAATTGACCGCTGGAATCAGAGGGATGAGTACACTGTAACAGCTGCTCTTTTTCGCAATTGTTTCCCCCCTTTTTCAAAAGCATTCCGTCAAAAGCTGACAGAACACTTTGAGGGCAAAAAGGAATCAGGATCTCTGCCACAATAAACCCCACAAAATCAAAGTAAACTGCACTTGAGAAAGTTGGCCTGCATTCAGCATAATTACACTTCAATCATTTGAAGGAGAAATTCCAGCACGTTCCCGAGGACAAAGTTCATGGTATGTATACAAATGGGATCTGTGGTGGCATTGAGCATTTCTTTCCTTTCTCACCGCATGGTGACATTGAAGTAAGATAAGACCCTTTCAGTCTGACCTGACCATTGACCTCAACCCTATGCAAATGCCACAGACTACACGTTAAATAATGCTTGCCATCAATATTATGGAACACGTATAGTTGAATCTCAGGGTCTTTACAGTTCCATCCCACCCTTATCGGCCACTTCCCCCTTTAAAAAAAACCAGCAACCTGATTTTCTTTCTTTCAGTAAAACAAAACTTGCTGACTCGCTCTTGGACCCTTTTCCAAAACCAGGCCTAGGCTTCAGCTCTGGCTTTGTGTCTGTTATCCAAAAGCTGAAAGTTGGAGGCTTTTTTTGGCTGTTTTTTTTTAAAATGCAGTGTATACAGTAACGTTAAAAAACAAAGCCAAAGGACTCCCGTTCTCATGCCTTGTACTTGAAAATAGATGAAAGAAGGAAAGACAAAGACAGAGCCTCAGGAGCCTAAGCTGGGTTTTGGGAAAAAGGCCTTGATGTAAACAAAATGGAAGTCGGAGGACTGGTGCAAGTCCATGCATTTTTGTTCCTAGGTCTTGGGCTGTGTGTGGGGAAAGCGTTTCTCATGCTTTTGTGCTGATTGAGGTTAGCCACTAGGCTCTCTCTATAGACTCATTTTCAGCCAGACAAACACTAAACAAGCCCAGCAGGGGTTAAAGGCCAGACCATGTTCTGTATAAATTTCAAAGTGAGCTCACTATAACTAGGCAGCAGCACTCGGCAAACGAATGGAAAAGAAAAGCAATGCAATGCTCTTTTTTTGCCCAACCATAGCATCTTGCCACGGCTAGGGGTTGACACGGAACAACATCAGCAAAGTAATTTCAACTTTGAAAAAAAAAATCAACAAAACATATTTTCTTCCTTTTGCATGCACTCCCTGATTTTTGGCACGTATCCAAGGCTTCTCTAAAAGCGGTTGGAATGTAGCACTTTATAACGATCTTCAAAAACATAAAGTTAATACAAAAACTGTTGCAAACTGTTCACTCACTAAAATGACCTGCAATACATAAATCTCAAAAGTTGGAGGGCCTGACGTTTTTATCCTAGCAGGAGCTTTCTCAAAGGCAACTAGACAACCAGCTGAAAAACTGTACACTACTGTGTAAAGCCTTTTTTAAAGAAAATGGCAAAGAAAACTATGACTGGACCAGGATTTGACCCTGAGTCCTCTGGTTTTGCATACCAGCACTCTTACACTTATAATCTGAGCTATCTAGCCCTTACATGGTGCCTCCCAAATAGTCAACTAGTCTCTGTCTTTATATGCACGTCTCAAGAAAAATCAAATTGATGAATGCTCCAGACATCAAATGTCAAACATGAAAGCTCCTGACGTCAAATGTCCAACATTTTAATAATGGGCCACAACTTATGAAGCAGTTCACTTGGGATTGAAAACTCAGGGGTGGATTTCACAAAGCCTTATGAGGTATCGAAACTCATGATAAGTGGTGGTGCACCATATGTTTCTGTGCATCGCTCATCGTCTTGCGATTGATCATAAGTCACGATGGGTTTGGTGAAATCGATTAATTACCCGGTCCTCTAAATGGAGGGGGGATTGCAATTTGGGCCATGTAAGTTAGTGAACAGATTGTAACAAATCTGTAACAATAAATGGTAAAAATGTGATATAATTATCTGTTAATGCAGAATTGAGTCTCCTACTTTCCATGGTAACAAGGTGATTAAGATTGAACTCGAAGAATTTCTATGCATGTTCTTGATGACCCTATTCCGTGTCGTTTTCTTTGCCGAGGTCAGTTGTGGAACAAGCTGGCTATCACAACCAAAAGCCTGCCCATGAAACAAACAAAAAAACACCTAGGGACCAAGTTTACTGGCCAGGAGAAGAGGAAGTGGGTGAGGTAGGATTCTGGTTCGAGTTTCCCCAGTGCTGGAAGTACTGCCTGACAACACACTGGGTAATCTTACTCAAGAAGGAAACACAAACGAAAAAGATAAAAAAAGACCCTCAAAAATATATGCATCTGTTTATACATTTCCAAGGATCATATTCCACAGGGTCAAATCCGGTGGTAACTTGAGTCTGCCATCGGGGCAAAACTCTAGAAAGCAAGGGTGGTAATTGCAAAAGATATGCTAGTTTGGTTGGTATCAGAAATAATGGTTACACTTTTGGTACTTGGACATGGAATCTGGCCAGGTTAGGGAATTTGGAAGTTCGATTAAGTTGTGTTGTAGGTGCCATTGTGCAAAATTGCCTGTATTCTAAAAGACTTCAAATAAATTAAGTTCATTGACTGATGGTGATATACAAAAAAGTTGCAAACTGCTTACTGACTAAAATTACCAAAATGTAAATCTTAAAATTTAGTGGGCCTGACGTTTCGATCCTAGCAGGACCTTTCTCAAAGGCAGATAATATAATTACATCGCAGATAATATACATCGCGTATAAAGGCAGATAATATACATCGCGTTTCACGCATGTACCTCTACTACTACAGTGTTTGGTACTAATTCAAGGGTCATCTCACCAATGCCTTAAGTTCATGAATATACTTTCTCCACACTACCTTGTCCAGCATGGCAGATTTCATATCATTTCATTTAATAATTCATACATGTAGAATTGCAGAAAAAATTACGATGTCCAGAATGTAAGGAACAATTTATATATTTTTTTCACAAACTAAATCTTGTGACTTGTGACTGACCAATTTTATACACCATTATCTTTTCTAAATCTTAATAATGAATAACTGAAAAATGTCCAAGGGACCAACATTTTGATCCAATTTCAGGCTTTTTTAAAAACAAGATTTGAAAGAAAAAGAGGATGAGTTCGAGACTGACTGAGAAGGACAGATGATTGATCATCTTGTACTGGGCCAAATTAAACCACCATTCTGTGTATACACATATAAAGTCGGAAGACCTAATTGGACCAATGGCAGACATTCATTCAAGGTCCTTGGCTTGGGGGGGGGGGTTCCCTAACCAAAAGAGACAGCGGCTGTGATTGGTCCGTAGGCGACATTCCAAACATGGCTGCGGCATTTTCTGCATAGCAACCATCTGGGCACCCGGTTCCTCTGTCTGCCCGCAAAGGCATACAAAATGAGAGGCAAAGTCCTCACCAGAAGTGTATGCAACAAACATGATGTCTATTTGAAAACAAAACCGAAAACAGAAAAACAAATCCATCCAATTAATGAGATACATACATGTACACTGTACACTGTATCAATTTATGACAAACTCTCATGACAGGCAGTTCACAAATCCATAGATCAAGCTCGGGCTCAGGCTTCGTCTCCGTCTGACAAAACCTGAAAATCCAGGTTGTGGTTTGTCGCCCAAACTGAAGGTTTGCTGGCATGATTTGGGGCCAAACGCTAGTTTTTAAATGCCTGCGACATTATAATGGGTAAGAGAAATGTAACTGAAGCATAAGCCTTTGTTTCGTAAACGGCCACAGAAAGCACCCACTCAAAAAAACAAAACAGCATACATGCATTACAGAAGCACAAGTCAAGTAGTGCCTGTGTTTAGGGAAAAAAGTTAACACCTATCATGTCTATTTAGGTTTGCCGGTTTACAATAAAGTGCTTGTTTTGACTATGGGACAAAAGCAGACAGCCTCTAAGTGCTGGGTATCCAAACACATTGTTGAAGCCCTCCGCAATTATCATCAATGTCTATGCAAACATGCCCTGCTATGTTTGTGAAGTAGAGCAATATAACAGCTACAGTACCTGCACCTATGTGAAGGCTGTGCTGCGGTGCATTACATGCAGCTATATAATTTCAAGCATGGGGAAGTCGAGTTATGCATTTATATTTTTGGTGCATACATTTGCTTATTATGGAAAGACTGTTGATTGTATGCTTCAATTCACCTCAAAATACTGCTGGCTTGAAGATTAGGCAATTATGTCAACATTGGCTTGCATTGATTTTGTCGATGATGTTCCACTTTTCAGTCACTTTTTTCATATTTTTTTCCCTTTTTTTGAGTGTCAGTGGTATTTCTCCATTGCTTTTGATCCTGAAATTTGCAGCACAATTTGCCATGGCAACCATGGCTGCACATACACTGCGAAGCAACTCCAAAATTGAGAAGGGCACCAGTTTTTTGTTTTGTTGGTCCCTCGTAATTGTTTTTCTTTTAAAGTTTCAGAAAAGCTTCAAACCTGCACGATAAGATTCATGCATGGGACAGACGTGACCTCTCGTTGAGATTCAATTATTTTCGTTTGCGATACAGGCTGGCTCTGACACAGGTCTTTTGCCTATCTGCCACACTCAAAACACACTAACAAGCAAATCCCAACCCCTAAACAAAAACATACAAGACCCTGTATAAAATAAATAAAAAAATTGGGCCTGTGGTCACACCCAACGTGGGCAGCCTTCAAACCTGCCTGATCTCCCTGCAATGCTGCAGTCAGTCTGACGCTCGCCAAACTACGATGCCAATTAATTATTGGAGAGCAGCTGGGATGTTTCCCTCCTGATAAATCAAACAACCCGTATGCACATTGCTTATCAGACATGAAAATCACATCCCCTATTTCTGCAAGCAGACGGATCATTCTCAGAGGGGGGTCGAAGCGATCCTATCTGCTTTGGGAATTCTTCTGATACATCATTGATTCTGGAAGGGTAAGCCTGTATTAAGCAAGGAGCACTAACACTACAGTGGCTGGCCGGAGAACTTAGAGTTAATTCTACTCATGGGCTGAGCTCTTTGTTGGGTTTGCTTGAGAGTTAGGAATTTGGAAAGAGGAGGGAGGCTGGTGGATGGACAATGTGGGGAATCAAAGGGAAAGTCAAGCAGGAGGGAAGGGATCAAAAGGAAAGGAGGTAAAGGAAGTGAATGCAAGACATTTGCCCTCCTGCTGTGCAGCTGGACGGTCAAAAATTACCTTCATCCTCAGCTTTTGCTAGGCAAGACAAATGGAACAGTTCCAGCCATCAAATGAACCCCAGTGCACTCATATCAGAAAGTGAATGCCATCAAGAGCATCGAATGGTAGACCTTTGACTGTGAATGGTAGACCCTTGACTGCAGAGGAATTTTATATGGCGTTTTCTGTTCTGTCATTGAATGTAAAGTGACCTACATGTACATGTATCTCAGTTATCGGTATTTTGTAATAAACACATTCCAATTTTCGCTCAGTTCTATTTCGGTTATCCCTATGGGAGGATACTTCATGGTCAATTCAAGGCCATTTTACTTATAAAGTGTGAAATAGGACCCTCAATTTCAGAGTCCTAGAAGGACATTTTCTTTGGTAGGATCAAAACATTAAGCTCTCCTAATTTTCAATACCTTACAGTCCTATATAAAACCTCAAAAGTTAGAGGGCCTGACGTTTCGATCCCAGCAGGACCTTTCTCAAAGGCCCTGCTGGGATCGAAACGTCAGGCCCTTTAACTTTTGAGATTTATGTATTGCAGTTCATTTTTGTCAGTGAGCAGTTTGCAACAATTTTTGTGTCAACGGACAGTATCAAGATAACATCAAGGCTGTCTCTGGCTCTCAGGACCTCCCTTCTGCGTTGGGGAAAAAAGGGGGTTGAGACCCACGATTGCGTGTTAACACAGAGGCATGGACAGGTGTCCCCTCCGAATCCGAGGAAGCTGCAATACCCTCCCCCTTGACACCCCTCCCCCTCCTTAGGGGAGGAGAAAGAACGAGGGCGGCTGTACTTTTAACCTCCTCCGCTCAGTCCGCTGCATTCAGAGTCAAGTCGATGGCCTGCCTATTGCCGTCCCCTTTGGACCCGATTCCCCGACTACACTCTTGCCTCGATGCCCGTTCCCCAGACTCATCCACAGACAGCTGGCTAGGGATTTCGCGCTCAGAATAACTGCCTGTCCAAATCTGGCCGGGCCGATTCCAAAAAAAGTACGGGCCACGCGAGGGTCTGCGGCCTCGCAAGGGAGTCGCAGAAGAAAAACAACAACACAGCGTGCACTTGACATGAATGTAGGATTCTACAGAGCAGGTGCATACTTTATACGTAATTAGAATTGATTTCAAAAACCTTACAATCGATCGTGATTACACTTAAAATGGATGACCCATTGTAGATGATATTGGTCAAACACCCCAATCAAGTACATATATATGTCATTTATCCTTGAACTAATCATAATGATATCTATTTTTGTCTCAGGAGTTTTATTGAGATGCCTTTTTTATCTCTTTTTATACTTCAGGTTGGTCGTCCCTTTTAGATTTGACATGGGAATAATCTTTTATGATTTTCACAAATAAACCAACAGTGATTATCACAGAACCTTTGACATGACTTGTCTGTGGCTCAGTCAGAAGAATGTCTCCAGGTGTGTTGTTATTAAATTATTAAATCTGGGAAATGATTCGCCGCTTTGTGGAAATGCTGCAAATATTGCAGAATGCAGACACATGCGTTAGTCTCGTCTGAGTCAACTAAAGACTTAACCCATATCTTCCGAGTTACGGGATTTCCAGTAGTGCCCGAACAAATCTTCAAACGCCAAACCAAGTGAAATTCTGTCGTCTATTTTTAGGTTTGTGAAAATGATGACTGTGTTATCCCAATCACTGTTCTGTTGATAAAGTTTATGATATCTTAGATTTTCTTGTATCATAATACAGTAAATTCATACTCTTTCCATTGGTATTTAGGGGGTTTTTTGGTGCAAAAGTCGTCATTGACAATTCTCTTCTGTAAATGGTAATGCACAGTGTTTTTCTATGTGATTGTGATAGGGGCTTTAGTCAGAAACACAATTTATGTGCTGTGACCAGTCAGGCAGATATGGGTTTAGGAAGACAATCCACACTGCTTTAGGGTTTAATCCCGAGCCTAAACTTTGATCTTGTTATTCAAATGTCGCAGCATGTGGGGGGGGGGGGTGCAGGATCCAGTCAATCCAATCCAATAGTCTGTTGCCTACGGTATGTGCCAGTACGTGATCTCATTTTGTTCCGCACATCCCACTGGATCAGAAACGAAGAACATTTTTTTTAGAATGCCTCACACTTTGACATGCAGCCATGGCCGTGGCATTTTGAAGGTTTGGGCAGTGTTAAGGGCTGGGCTCAAAATTAACTTTGGACCATAAGCCCGAAGGCCACGGATTTCAGCATTGGGCCGGTAAAATCTTCAAACAAACAAGACGAAGACGTGCAGATTCGTTAATCTGTTTTATTGAATACAAAAATATTTCAAATGATATCTTCTTGGGTTGAAATCTCTTTAAATACAGCAAGATGTTCTTTCTTTTTCTGTAGAAGAAATCACTTCACTTGATGTGCTAGGGATGAATGAGTGACAATCACTTTATAGAACTTACATCTTGTGAAAACAAAAAATCTGGTTCAGAACCATTCCTCCAAGTAAATTTAGTGGTACCTGTACATGTACAGTGTATGGTGTTCATGTAAAATAATGGAATGCACTGCAGATAAACTGTATGGCAGAAAACAACACAAACAAGTCAGCTTTTCCACATGAGTAATTCTGTTTTTAGTCAGTAAGCAGTTTGCAACATTTTTGCATACGGTATCACCAAAAAAAAAAAGGGTAAAAAAAGGTCAAGGTATACATGTAAATGGCTGGGAACAGAATTTTTTTTTATCTACAAGTACAAAGGCCCCTTAAGTCAGACACAGCCTTGCTGAGTTTATGGGGGGCATGATCCCTGGAGATAAAGAAGTTCACAGTCGGTCTTTCCCTTTGACATGTTCTAGTTTCACATTTTTTTCCCCAAAACCAAGCTACCTCCTTATATGTTTCCAGCACATTACGTGGATATGACACCGTGTTCATATTTTGTACTGTGTGATGGGCAGAAGCCATCCCTGTACTGCAAATCTTGATAACACACGTCAGACTGCTTGGACCAAGTGCACCAAATCAAATTTGTGCAGATCAGATAGATCAGAATCAAATTTGGTCTGGGCTGTGTGGAGGTTGTTCTCAAGTACGTGCCTCTCCCCGAGTTCTGTGCACGGACTTGCTTGCCACGGAGGTCTTGCGAAAGAAAAGAAATTTGTAAACTAAACATTCTCTTACGATGACACGAAGAGCATGTCATTCTGCATTTTTGTTTTGTTTTTTTAGAAGATGTTGATCAGTTTGGGAACAAATTTCTTTTTGAGGAATTCTTATGTATTTTTCTTGGCATGGTAGGGCACTGGTTGTGTTGCCTATAAATGAAGGTTATTAAACAGTGGCCATTCTATTGAGAGAAACAGTGATGCAGGCTACATGTACATAGTAAATGTTTTGTGCTGTAATGAAGTGACTTTGGGTAGACTTTGGTCAAGATTGTTTCCAGAGGAAATAAATGGGCAAATGGCATTTGTACATGTAACTCTAATGTACAGGCTTGGGCAACAGTTAGAATTGACTTCTAATTCCATTTTACCTAGGGTACCTGTATATTATTTATTTTCAACAGGCAAATGGCCAAAGCACTGAGCATGCAGCGCTAATCGCACATCCAGCAGAGCAAACCCTCACTGAATTAAATTCTCCTCTATGCAAAGTCTTCTATGACAATAAAATTACCTGAAAATGTAATGATATGTGTAAGTATACATGGCACTGTATGTATGGCATTCTGTGGTCAATTTCATCCAATGCAGCATCGTTATTTATGATCAATCGCAAAACCATTTTATGAACTACCAGAACTAAGGGTTACAATGTACATCATAAGTTGAGTTATGATGTATAGCAAGGCTTTTTGTGAAATCAACTCCAGGAATGAAATATTCAACTGATTGCTGGGTGCTTGTACACATGTACATGAATGCACAGTGACAACTCGGTGTGCACCGATTTTCAAACCCCAATTGCCTGTCACACAATGGCCCTAGTCACCAGATCGCCATTCAGATGCGTAGTTTCGCACACTACAATTCATTCACCGCTAAAAGCACCCTCTCCAAGGTTTTGAGTTCACGCTCCCTAAAGCCAGGGGGGGGGGGGAGGGGTACTTTATTTCAAAAAGCCCCATGACTCTCGGTCTGACCGAAAGAGCCTTTTTGTGGAGTTTGTGTACAGTCAGGCTGTGGTTCTGGTAGGCCTGTGGTCTGAAGGTTGTACAGGCAATGTTCATGTCCATTGTATACACAATGCCATTGCTTCACACAACGAGCTCTGCTAGTGGGTGTGTCAACTCTCTCCACACAACACAAACCTGGGCAACCATACATGTACATGTACACGTGTGTGTACGCAAGGAGTTTCACCCATAAGCACTACTAGGCCCTATTATACATGTAGGCCAGCCATCATAAACCACATTCAGAGTTTCTAGGTTTATTTTCCAATTTTCTTTTTCTCTCTTTGGTCCCACATTCCGATCAGTCGTGCAGATGCATTCTGGGTTTTTTCCTGGTTCATAATTTACATTACAAGGCTTGATGGATTGCAGGGTTGAACACAGGGTGACCTTTTTTTCTCCCCAAAAGCCCTGGGACTAGGAAGAATAGAGTGCACAGGGTGCTAGTTGTAGACAGACTGACTGACTGAAATGTATTTCGCACTTGGTATGTGGGTAATTCCATAAATCAGGGGTTCCAACTTTTGGTGTCCCCACATACATGTACATGTGAAACCATTCAGCTTTCCTATATAATATTTTTTTCAGCAAAGCATAGCAACCAGTTGTGTGCTCTCTTAAGTAAACTGATCATCACATCTTTGAATTATTCCATGAAAAAGCAGACTTTCTTATATATTTACTATAGTTTTTAGATAATCATTTCATGTCATCATTTGTCTCACTGGGAAGTTCTGCCTTTGAGAAAGGTCCAGCTAAGGTCGAAATGTCAGGCCCCATTTTTTGAGATCTGAATTTTCATCATTTAAAGTCAGTCAGCAGTGGGTTCAACTGGGTTCATGGGTTCAACTTCCTAGTAGTGACTACCTACAAAATTAGTACAAGGATTCATTCCTGAATGTTCCTACAGCACAACTGTTTTTTGAATTGACACAGGACGACCCTGGTGTCTAAGGTTAATCCCATCATGAACAGACGTCCTTGAGACTAGAATGCTACCCAAACACAGCCAATTCACCAAGGTCACCCAGTGCAGCGGGTAATTGTAATTGCTAATGCCCCTACCAAACTCACTAGTCACAAGGGATGACTGAGTTCAGCAAAGGAGAACTTAAAAAAAAGAAAAAAGGGATCAATATCATGGTATTCTGATGTTTCAGGTAATGCTTCAGATCAGGCTGAGGCTGTTTACCTGCATATCCACAGACATGTACAGTACATGTAGGCCTACATGTATACAGGCAATAAACCTATCACTAAGCAGGCAACATCAATTGACTCTAAACACAAAATAAACCACTGAACATGATACATGTATTTTGGTAAAAATCATTCTGAGGAAAATTCTAAGAACACAGTGTAGAGTGTTAGCATGGGTCTGTGTAACAATTTTTCTAGCGTATGGAAATGTACTGGTTGCAAACGTACATTTGCAGATTTCAATTTTTGAGAAAAGAAGAAATTTGTTGAATTTCCAACCAACGATACAGTAGGTCCATGGAGTGATCATTTTACAAACACCGCCTTCTACATCTGAAAAATGTTCCAAGGTTTTTCTCATGACATGGTTGTTGAAACTTGCGCAAATGTTATTTTATGTGTGGAAGCGATTCTTTGACCTCTGCAAATGGTGCACACCTAGGCCTATACCTTTCCGGTCTCTTGGTTCTCGAGGACACAGAGAAGTCTGAAGTTTCTCAATTGGAAAGAAGCTTACAGCTCAGATTCCTGGACTACAAGTAGCCTCCTCCTCCTCCTGAGATCATTAGGCAGGAATTCTCTGGCTTTTGTGTGGGAGGCATTGTACCAGTATTGACAGTTATATAGAAGGGCATGACATTCCATTGACCATTGTGTGGGAGAAGCACCCATAATAGATGCCACCCCACTGAACTAATTCCCAGAGATTCGGCAAAGGAGCCTCGGCAACTATAAAAAGTGACTTCAACTGTACAGAGAGTAAATTTACGATGCCCACCAGCTGTTTAGAATATAACTGGAAGGTGGTTGTTGCTTCTGATATATCGGAGTGCAGACTTTTCTTATTTTTCAGTTTTATCTCTCTCTTAGAGGGCCTGATGTTCCGATCCTAGCAGGACCTTTCTCAAAGGCAAAGAGAAAGGTCCTGCTAGTATTGAAACATCAGGCTCTGTAACTTTTGAGACATATGTGTTTCGGGTCATTTTAGTCAGTGAGCAGTTTCTAGGATCAAAACGTCAGGCCCTCTAACTTTTGAGACATATGTGTTGCGGGTCATTTTAGTCAGTGAGCAGTTTCTAGGATCAAAACGTCAGGCCCTCTAACTTTTGAGATTTATGTATTGCAGGTCATTTTAGTCAGTGAGCAATTTGCAACAGTTTTTGTTTTAACTTTATTTTCAGTTTTATCTTTAACTCTAAAGTTTGAACGAATGAAAACAAGTTAAATCTGAACTTTTTTAGGGAAATGATTACTCACTCAGCAACCAAAATACCTCCCCCCTTTACTTCAAATCGTCTGCCAAACCTTTCCACTGATAAATAAAGAATCTCAAAATTTAGTGGGCCTGATGTTTTGATCCTAGCAGGACCTTTCTAATATCATTAGAGATTTTCAAGAAGGACCAAGCGGTGTCACTTTCTGGAGCATTTCAATTTCACATGCAACGGCATTGTGACACATGCACTAGTCATGTAAATGTACGCATTTATGTATGGAGACAAAATGACTCATTTCTTTAGGGTGGGGAGAGAGATGGAGACACGTCCCGACCAAATCTAGATTCCCATCAGGGTGGCTACTGGGCAAATGAAATAGATTCCATGAAATAGAAAGCTGGGTGATTCTAAACTTTGGATTGGGAAATGGGAGTTTTCCCCATACACAGCAAGGGTGGAGTAGGTGGGTTGGCCCACACCGCATAGGCAGACAAGCCCTGGAGCCCGAAACTGCGCAAATACGCCCACAAAGATCACCTTTCATTTCCACCTCCCAAACAGCGTCTTACGACTGCAACTGCCCTCCGAGTTGTTGTGGCATTCCGCTGAGGACTCGTTGGGGTCAGCCTTCCTTATTCATCCGGTGATGAACACAAAGCGAGGTGGTGGTTGTTGTTTTTCTTTTCTCGGTGCTCAACCTCAAAAACCCAAACAAAATACTTGAGCCTCAAAGGCAATGGTGCCTCCACTCCACAGTCAAGCCACTGCCTTCTGTCCACCCTGCTGTGGAGGGTTCGATCCAGTATGGCAAAATTGCCGCTCAGGCTCCTGGAGTTTCTGCGGTAAGGCCCACCTGGCAAACCGGAGCCCATCCCCAAGACTCAGTTAGGTCAAAGGACCTCGCTAATTTCCACCGAGCCTCTCCCCAAAGTCTGACAGCATCTTTCAGAAACAAACCCCCCCCCCCAAACAAAAATGCGTGGGACCCTTTTAATACTGGAATGAAAGATATCTAGTTATGATCCTAGAAGGATTAATGTTGGTATGTCTCAGGAGAGTAAAGGTTTGGATACCTGCTGCTCATATAAGGGCTGTTTCCGCTGTTCTTAACTTGTTATTATTCATCAGTTAGACAAACACGACTATCTTTACTCGCTACATACGCACATGTATGTATAGGGGATCATAATATAATGCCATCTCATAGAAAGAGTTCAACTCAATCAACTGCTATCTGTGCATTAATATGTGACCCGGCACAGCATAATGAAGAATAACCCCACCTTTGAGATTTTAAGATTTTCTAATGTTGTGAAAGAGTATACCATTAGCTTTCAAATTATATCAAAATATAATATCATCTTATATCTAAAATTTCCGAAAATACCAAAAAAACAAACCATTTTGTAATCGAATTGTGAAGATACTTTAACTTCAGGCGTTGTTTACTCAAAAAGTGTTTAAGTGGGATATTCCTCATGTCGTTGTGCAGGGTCACATATATGCAATGCATGCATGGCATGCACAAGTAAGCCACTTCAAATGGCTTCCAGTATTTTCTTTTTCAAATTGCACTGGCACCATGTCTGTTGCTGTGGCAATTGTTACCGCTTAAAAATTAATAAACTTGCTCATAATTTTTTTTTTTTTTGGGAGGGGGGGGGGGGGGTTCCAAAATGTGGGTATATGGTAATATGAGGTTTTATTACTGAGTTTTCTGATTTTTAGGAATGGGATTTTTGTACATGTAAAACAGTGATACTGAGAGGTTAAACAAAGCCAAGACTTATTGTAAAATTGGCAAAGAAAACTTTGACTGGACCAGGACTTGAACCCGAGACCTCTGGATTAACGTACCAGTGCTCTTCCATCTGAGCTATGCAGTCCTTAGATGGGCTGTACCTATTTCTTCCCCACTGGTTTTGACTTTTGACTACCCCTTGATGAATGATGGAGGAGTGCTACAGCAGGTCATGGACCTTTGAAATTCAGACATCACTTTTGTCCAAATATTTAGAAAAAGACACTTTTCAGCAATAATAGCATGACAAAAGCCTATTTTGACAGCGGTTGCCGCATGAATTGCCAGATTAGTGATAACAATTGCACTATGGTGGGACATCATTGTGGATGATCGAGGGATAGCATGCTGGCACGGAAGACAGTGTGCTGGCACGTCCCGCAGCCCAATGGTCATCGGACAGACAGTGGAATGCACACACTGCCTTCACCGCAAATTGCACGCTCGAGGGCATCAAAGGGCATCAGTACATGTGTGGTGTGGTACACGTGCTACGCTCCAATATACTACACAGAAATGGCCCCCTTTTAAAGGATGGAAAATCCCTCGACAAAAGCCACACTTCCGAATTGTGCAAGGCCTGACTCACTGATAATGTACTCTTATTGATTTATTTCGCAGATATATAAAGCAATGTCCTCTGATTGTTTAGCGAGTTTTAGAAACAGCACAGTGACGCCCATTGGCACTAAAATAATCCCTGCATTAGGAGTGCTCTTCTTAAGTTGTTTTAAATTTTATTCATCAGTCAGAAAAGCACAGCTACATGTACAGTACATGTATCTTGATTCATCATAATTGTAGAGCCCACGATGAGTGTACTGACCATTGTGTACTAGCCCTAATGTGTACTACCAGTACCACTTCTCTGTGAAGTGATGAGAAGACGGCATACATGTACATATCCTAATTTTCGAAAAATACATATGCTCTAAGCCATGTGGATCCTGGGGTGTAAGCTGCAATGCTCCAAAATGTTGACAAAAAGATTCACACCTGAACATATTTTAAGCTCCACCATTGTATTTACAAGCCACATCTTTGTAACTTTCTTTACCAGCACTATGGCTGTATGGCATGATTCTTTGATTCTAAAGATTGTACAATATGACAATCTATTCATGTGCCCAGCCAAAAAACAACCCACAAATGTATGGACTGTCCATGCAAGTAGGTACATGGCTGATGAGGAGTCTCTGCAGTGAGTTGGCTAGACAGGTGACCTCATACTGAGGTGATGTCACTACCCCCAAGGCCACCACTGTCAGACCCATTCCCCACCCATCAATCACTAGTAGTAAGGCAGCCCTACACTCCACCCAACACCCATCCCCTCACTGCAATAGAGACCAGTTAAGTGTAGGGATGAGTTACACATCCTTTCATTCCAACCCACTATTGTAATTTTCTGGTCAATGGATGTGTACAAAACTACAAAATAATATGATTCAACCTTTGAAGAAGGTTCAGCTAGGATCACAACATCAAGCCCTCCTAATTTTTGGTGAAAATAGGATGATTTAGAAAGCCGTTGTGCATAAGACATAGCAAAATGTGTACTGTGAAAAAGTGCGAGAATGTGCCCAAATGGCACTAATTCTAGATTGCCAAACACACTCGGGGAAATAAGAGAATAAGACTGGTGGATAGGCCTATGTCATGAGATCCTCTAAGCTCTGAATAAATTTTATTGTTTCATGCAGACAGCCACAAACAGATTGGATGGCACTATATAACATGCATGTATATGTAGGGCTTCCCAGTGGTGGTTATCATTATCAATAGTGCCAGTTCAAATTAGCATATCAGCTGTTAATACCTACGCACATAAATTGTATGCATGCACTAGACACGTTTTATGGAAGTACGTCGGTTGGAATACAATGCCCGTTCATTTCATCTGCTCACATTTTGACTGAGGAGCTCCAGGCATAAACATGTTCAGCTGAGAGTGGGACCTCAAAAAATGAGCAAATCTCATCATCGGTCCCAGTGTACAGTTTCATCAAGAGAGGAAAAACAAAATGCCAGACTTCATGGACGTGGCTATCCATCACAAGCTACATGTATCTGTCAGAGGCTGACCTGTCCCTCCTTTGCTTTATCTTAAAAGTCCCTGTCTGTACAACCAGCAGTGATGGGCTAGGGCTAGTGGCACCGGCATGTTCTCTTCGGCACATTCTTCCCTAGCTTCCCTAGCTTCCCCAGCACCGTGCCCAAGACTTTCCCAATTGGACTGAGTCATAATTCCCCAAAAGGGGCCATAAGGCTGCCTGCCTGACTGACTGTACATACTACATACCCACTGAGGACAGATCTGATCCCCTGATCACTCCCAGCAATGATTTGTGCCCAGCTTCAAGTTCCACCAGTGGGTTGAAGCAGAAAGACCCCCCCCCCTTTAAAATACCGAGGCTGAGACTTTTCTGGGAGGCACTGACAATTCTGACAAGTGACAGACCCCTGGCCACCCAGGTAAGGAGGTTCTAATCAATTTAAGAAAACTTGACAATCAATCACCCCCTTCTAAAGAAAACTGCCTTCAAAATCCAATTCAGAGCGTCAAACTATGGAGGAATAAGAAGACTTCTAATTCCTCCATGATCAAACTAAAATCCATATCAACAACTTACAACAAGGCAGGGGTCAACATTCAACAGTACAGGAAAACAGCCTCATTTGGGTTGAAATTTGAATTTGGGTTTCAATTTGGGCAGGACCTTTTCTCAAAGGTGGAATGATTCCACCTTTACGAAAAGTCCTGCTAGGATGGATGATTCAGGCCCTCTCAGTCTCACTGTCTAAGATTTGTATATTTTGGTCAGTGGTATAAATGTATGTTATGCTGAGCTGAATTTGAATAGAATTTGCTGGAAAACTCTTGCTGTACAACAAGCAGTTCTAGGTTTTTAGCAACACAATTTGACATTGTATTGCAATTGAACGGCAAGACCTTGGGGTACATTTAAGGTGGGGTATAAGTTTATTCACCTCCAATTGAATGGCAGAAAAGGTATGGAGGAAACGTGGAAGCATGTCAGGGCTGATCCTGCATGCAACTGGAAGGGGAATAACATTCATGGGGAGCTTTGTGGAGACTTGAAAGGGAAAGGTCAAAAGTCGACTCCTGCAGAGGCTGAGTGGGAGGGGCAGTGCTCATGCTACCATGGGTCCATGGTATACCAGATAGCAATGCTGCTGGCATGGTTTTATTTTCTTTAAACCCTTTCCATTCAGCCAATGTCGTTGTGAATTTAAGGTGAAGTGTGAGACCCAAGATGGCGTCTGAGTGAAGATTCACTGACTAAAGGAGAATGTAATTCAATGAGAGATTGCCCTAATCGACGTAATATTAAAGCACTGAATGCCCACTTCTATACCCGATGCCTAATGAAACAAATTATGGCAGCTCAGACGGGATTCAAAGTTTTAAAACCTGCGACTCAGGACTGCTTTGTAGTGCAGACGTCTTACTTGTACAGCTAACTGAATCCCACCTCCTATCCATTGACAGTGACACCAAGGATCGTTATCTAAAATTTCAAGGCAGTCTTTCACTTCTTCATTTTTTCTGATTATTTTGCATCCCCTTCTGTGCTGAGCTCCTGGCAAGAACTTCCCGCTTGCTTCCTGTCGCTTTTTCCTCTTCGGGGACTCTATGGTCCGCAAGACTCACAACTAGAAGACTCATCGCTTAGACTTAGTAGGCTCTAAACGACTTAGAAACTCAAAAGTTAGAGGGTCTGACGTTTCCATCCTAGCAGGTCACCTTTCTCAAAGGCAAAGTGACCAGGACACTTTGTCTTTGAGAAAGGTACTGCTAGGATTGAAACGTCAGGCCCTCTAACTTTTGTATTGCAGGTCGTTTTAGTCAGTGAGCAGCTTGCAACAGTTTTTGTAACTACCGTAGTATACCATTCAAAAGAAAAGTTTATATAAAGTCTGTTTGCAGCGACACCATGTATGATAATCTCTTTTGTGAGTGAGTGTGGTTTTTGGAAAGAACCAGACGTTTTTGGACAGTGTGCTCTGTCTGTCTTTTGGAGTTTTAGATGATGGCTCCAGTGTGCTGATTCTAGCATGACCTTTTAAAGTTCTCAATGGATCCTTGTAGGACCAGTCTGAAACGATCTTGGCAGGATTTGCTGCCTTTGGGAGAGGTACTGCTAGGATCGAGATGTCAAGCCCTCAGACTATTTTCCCCCGATTCATCTCCAGTAGCCTAATCTGTGTCAAGGCTTATCCGATGCGAACACACTCGTGCTGATACTGATAGATTTGTTTGCACACAATATTCGGGGAATATGAAGACATGTAGAGCTCTGCTATTTGGCAGAATATTTGGGTCAGAGGACCAGACGCTTTCATCCTAGTGGGACCGTTCTTTAGGGGATTTGGTACATTCCAATCAGTTGGCATCATTTTCAACGGTTGTTGTCCGTCTTTTTTCACTGTCAAACTTGTGCAGTCAAGAGTTGCATGCAAAAATGTTGCAAACTGCTTACTGACTAAAATTACCAAAATGGGGGAAAAGAATGGAGGGTCTGATGTTTTTCTCAGTCCAAAGTTGCTAAACCCTAACTATTCAGGAATCAATCCTGAAACTGGTATTTTGAAGGAGTGAGTAGCAGTTATCAAAAACAAGTTCAGTTAAAGTGGACTGCTACTAAGGTAACAGAGAGAGGAGAGAGAGAGAGAGAGAGAGAGAGAGAGAGAGAGAGAGAGAGAGAGAGAGAGAGAGAGAGAGAGAGAGAGAGAGAGAGGGGGGGGGGGAGAGAGAGGGGGGAGAGAGAGAGAGACAGACAGACAGAGAGAGAGAGTGTGCTTCTTGTTGTGTCACTCCCAGAGGAAGATCCTGCAATAAAGGCAAATCGCCTGGTTCCTGTGCCGGAGGGAAACCTGAGGTCATTTTTAGATGCAAAACAACTCCCGGGAGAGGCGTGCCACAAGTTTGCACGAGGAGCCAACCGCCAAATTTGACAAAAAAACAACAACCCACCACACAGTAAAGCATTTTCACTCATGAGTGTATTCCATACTGTCGGCAAGCGCAGCTTTACTGCACAGGGCATGAGCTTCACTGTCAGACTTCATCAACGAGAACAGCGGTGGCGACGACGACGTTCTTGCGAATGATCTAACTTTAAAAATAACAGCATGCCCAGGGGAGTTTGAAAGTGCAGCTCCCGCCTCGTAGCCCTTTGGTGAAGATGACTGAGCAGTGGTGCAGCAGGGGTACATACATGTACATGTATAAGTGTTATACAAGTAAAATTGCCTACTCCATGAGTTACATGGAGGTGTACTGTGCAAGGGGTGTATAAATATTTTTCAAAGCACTGAGCAGGGGTTGAAATACTCACTAGAATGTGGACCGAGTCTAATAATTTTAGTGTTGGCAGTGTGAAACTGCACTGGATGGCGGACGGGCTGTCTAGAATTGCTTTTTCCCCCTTACCCACCCCCAAAAATAGCATTCAAATATTAGGCATAAAGTAGATGCCTAATTGAAATTGTAATCAAAATGAATGAATTCTCATTACTTTATATCTATGAATGATACTTTTGTGAAAATTTGCCTGTTTTAAATGTGTTGAAATGAATAGAAGCATTGTGCCCATAACATCATCGACTTGGTTAAAGCATGGGTTAAAGCGCATGGCGAAATTCAACCCAGGGTATAGTAAGATTCTTTAGTGATTAGCCACGTTCTACAGTACCGGTACTTTGTTTTTTTCATGAAATTTGCTCTCTGTTGGAGCATAATGAAGGGACTGTGGCATTGTTCTAAGAACAGGGAATCAAACACTGGCAAGTGCCATCCCTATTCTCCTGCACACGACAGAACAGATTCCATCAATGGTAATGGGGCGCGCCATTGCTCACTGCACAACTACAATGCACTCATGTGTCCAACATGTCCTATCCACCATTTCCGGGGCATGCATCCTTGTGCACACCGCCATACATACATGTAGTTTACACGCACACCCAGAAATCCCCAGGGAAGTTGAGTAAAAAAAAATCAAAAAATCGAAATGCAGATGGAATATCAGCCCTCCTGACTGAAACCAATCGCTACACCAGTTGTAACCGACCTTCCCAAGAAATTGACCTATTCAAACTGCTGCAAAATTGGGGACAATAAAAAAAAAAATCTTTAAAAAGTTGAAAAAGCGATTTCAAAGACCCTGTCAAGTGGCATTCTACCTAGCGTGAACTAAAATCAATCTGGCAAAACTACCAGCAGTCAGTGTTTGTTTGAAGTTTGAAGGTCATTGTGTCAACATGCAATGTACCAGAGGATCTTCTGCGCATTCCACGAACAGAAAAAATAAAAATAAAAAAATCAGCTTTTGAGATAAAGTTAGTCTGGGATTGAAATGTAAGCCCCTTTCAATTTTGGCAGTGCAAAACCAACCGCCCAAATTGTGTATGCCCCTTTTCTGCCTTTGAGCAAGGTCCTGCTAGGAAATGAAACGTCAGGCCCTTCTATTTTTTTGTCAAACTTTGTATGATGGTAACTTTAAAAAAATGTAACCCTTCCTCCCTGAACATGCCTTGACCAGTGTTTTGGAAGTATGGGCAGGCATGTACTGCTGGCATAATGTACACTCATGTACACTGCATACGTACACACGTGCATAACATGTACTAAGTACCATGCTGCAATTTGTCTCTCAAGTGACTGCACTGCACTGCACCACATACATGTAGCGCACGCACACACACAAACAAACAGTCCAAAAAGTGATAAATGGGATCCGACACTGTACACATATCAAGGGTGACATTCATTCCTTCATGGATTCAAAATCATTGTGGTCACACAGCATGGGCTGAGCATTCTGAAGTGGGTTCATATTTGCACAGCCACACCCCCTTCACAACTCCCACACACAGTCGCTTCCGGGAAGTCTCTGTGACTCGCCAGACAGTACAGATAGGCCTAAACCTACAGGAATGTACTAGCAGACCACAGGAAATGTGGTAAACCACCCATTTACCCTATGAAAAACCGTGCCTATTGGAACAAATTCCTCTACCCATAGCAACACTTAGAGAGACCAGGGCTTGATTTCACTAACTTACAATGCATCGTAACTCACTTTATGATGAATAACGTATCTTAAGTTGTGATAGGCCGTAGGCCTATCACTCTTAGTCTTGCGATTGATCGACCCCATGGCTGGATTTCACCAAGTCTTACAATGCATTGTCACTCACTTTACGATGGGTAACCCGTCGTAACTTGTGACAGGCCGTATTGTTTTCATGTGCATCACTCATCGTCTTGCGATTGATCAAAGTTATTTGCGATGAGTTTGGTGAAATGGACCGCAGATCCCAGCAATTGCTCAGCCTTTTGTGGTGGATAATATTTCCAAATCTATAATAATCACAAAGCCTTATCTTTCTTTTAAAATCCCAAGGACAAGCTGAATATGAAATTCTTTACCTGCCTGTGTATTTTGAATGCATGAAAAAAAATTAAAATTGGCTATCAGTTGGTGCTTATTATCATAATTGTCGTATGTACTGCAACCAGGTGTGGTTCCGCACTGTTTGGCTTGTGAATAGCGGTAATATGTCTGTGCTGAAGTCCATTTTGTCCTCAGTTAACAATGGCTCCTTCAGGTTCTCATCAATGCGATTGAAAAAGTGGATTTACATGTATGGTGAAACGACAGACAGGGCATGCCAGGATAGGCCCTGTCTATGATGCTAAGCACACAACGGCAAGGCTATTGTCAACATCATTTTGTGGCCGCTTGCCTGTCGCTGCAAACAAAAGTGGCAGGGCCCACACTGCACAGACTGCACAATAGTGCCTGGGTGTGAAATGGCATGTGCGCTGCGCAGTGGGCGTGACCTCGGTACACCAGTAGGCCCTATTCACACAGCAACGCAGCCATGACTAAGGCAGGCCACTGCCTGAAAACAAAACACTGCTCCATGCTCCCACACAATACACGCACACATTTTCTGTGAGAAACACAGGCTGAGATTTCAAGGTTTGAATGGTCTGTGTTCTTCAAATGTGGGGGAAAAAACAAAATCGAGACCTGCATACGTGTGCATGATCTAGTAGGCACAAAAAACCTGGGAAGTGCAAAGATGGAGGGATGAGCTTTGACAGCGACTGGGGAGTGGGAATACAGAGAACTTGTTCGGCAAGGCTAGGGGTACCGGGTAACACTCGTGCTGAGGTTACCGTCCCACAGTGGACAGTGAATAGCTGATGATGCAATGGTGTTTGCTTTCAATGTGAGACTGACACCTACTGTTGGAATTCCTCTCTTAAGAGTGGGCGTGTGTGCCTCAGAAGGGCCAAGATTTGAGCTCAACCAAGGTCCGCATTTTTTACAGGCATTTACAGCATTTCAATTGGGGCCGGGTGTTTTTATATTTCGACAACGTGATATTTCTGACTATAACTACAGGTAGCATTAGGTGTGGGGGAAAAACCATCCAAAGTCTGAGGTCGTTCCAAAAATCCACGAGGTATCCTCAGATATGACCAGTAGTGCCCATTACTACTGACAGGTTTTGAGTCCATCAGAACAAGATCTGACTCTCTTGGAGTGAGCAGGTCCATCGATGATTCCACTGATTTCATTCCTGGTACTTCGGCTGTATTATGTTCCTGAGTAGCGATCCAGCAAATCATTCATACACATTGTACGACAAATTGGATAATTGTAAATGATGTAATCACCCCTTGCTTAGCAAAAGTATGGTGTGCCTGACAAGGATAAATAAGAACTTATCTGATAATTTAACACTTAAAAGACCAAAAAGCAAATCTCGAATATGCTGAGGGCCTGATGTTTTGATACCAGCAATATTTGAAAGTTCGCATGGTGGAAGCACCAAGTGGAAGGTTTTGTGGTGACTCAGGATAACACTGTTTTGGGCGGTGTGTATAGAGACTCTTGCCTGTCTTAGGGAGAATGCTGGATTCCAACTATCACCGGTGATAGTTGACCAATGACGTGGGAATCCAGCAGTCTCCTGACGAAGCTGGAATTTCATGTGATCGGTGCCTCCACTCCAGATAAAACAGGTGTCCCTACTGTAGTACTGTATACTGTCACTGCGAACTGAACTACACACACGATTATGTTTGTGTACAATTTAAATGTACACGCACAGTACAGTACATGTGCATGTACAGTACATGTGCATGTACGGTGTACGTGCACGCTCTGTCGAATCTGGGTACCAGACTACTTACAACCCACGCACACGATCGATTTATAGTCGGGTGCTGTTACGATACAATACCCCTCCCCCACCGCTAGTTCGGTGTTTCATACCATGTTTACACCTAAATTGTTCGTTACAAACGCGTCTAATTGCTAAAAATCAAATCGCTGCGTGGGAATGCTGAGTGGGAAATGCAATAAAAATGTACAGGCTCGAGAACCTTACCTATGTTGACGATCTTGATGTTCTGATCCTCGATGAACTTCATGGCCACCGAGACATTCTCCAGCTTCTGCGAGCGAAAGGTGGGCTTGGGGTTGTGCTTGGACACTCGCTTCTGGGACAGGACCTGGAGCAGGGCGATAAGCCGAATGCCGTCGCTCAGATCCATATCCAGATCGGCGATGTGCTTGTTGACACATTTCAGATGCTCGTTGCACCAGCGGGTGAAGGTATTCTTCTGGATTTTCTTCCAGGGAGCGTCGTCAGCGAGATCCTTCTCTTTCAGCGCCATCTCTTCGTCTTCCTCGGCGTCGGGGTCGCGCTTCTGCTCATACTCGTCGCCCCCACGGGCCCCATCCTCATTAGTATTCATCTTGCCCTTTGACCCGGACCTGTCAATGAAACGAGAGAGAGAGAGAGGGGCAAACCCACATTGTTGTTAGTCAGCCACTTGTTTCAATGGGATGGTATGTGAATCTCGATTCCCACGCGTCTTCCGGTCCATGTGCCACGCCCCATTCTGCGGTGAGCCGAGTTCTGCGGCAAGTGGTTTCATGTTCACGTGAGTCGAGTGGGTTTACAATTTCATGCAATATTGTGCATGTATTTTAATATCCCACGAACATAATTATAAGATGCAGTACATGAACATGAGCACGCACATGAGTACTAAACATGTACAGTACAGTACATATACTACAAATGTACAGGTGTATGTGTACATACACTGCCAATTATGTACATATACATGCATGTTGTGTACAGCTAGCCAACAGGTGTACATGTACATGTACACATGTACATGTACATGTACACCTGTACATACACCTGGACAGTGTACATGTACATAACACACTGTACATGTACAAGTCGTACATGTATTGTATAGTGTGCCCATTGAACGCTATATAAATCATATCATAAATTGTGCATGGACATGACTTGTGTACATGTTTACAGTATTGTAATACAGTACCATATATGTAACTTGCATGAATTGAATTGAAATCCAGTGTAGCCTACTCTACACACATGTAAACATGCACATATATAGAAACTACTTTCCAAATAATTTGATTTTAATTAGTATGTCACTGTCTTTGGCCATACTAGTGTTATGCTTCGGCGGAACTTAGTTTTACATTTACTCCAAAATAATACTAATGATCACACGGTAAAAAAATAATAATACAAAATTAATGATAACGTAGATTCCATTTTTTTTATATATGTTTTCCATTTCTCGACGTGTAGCTGTTACGCAAACACCGAATCAAACAGTAAACACTGCGGAAAGAAATTCAGTATTGGAATTATTTATGCCAAGGGTTGGTCCAGAACGTAAGCATGAAGTCAATTCGCTTCTCGCACAATTCCTGAATATCAATTAAGGGGGCGTGGCGTACCGGCCACCTGTTCAATGCTCCCGGACGGCCGTTTGGGTGGTTTCCTGCGTGACGCACGCTCCGTAATATACGAGTGGGAGAACTCGGTTTACCAACGGGGCCCCGGTTGTGGCGAAAGTTTGTTTGGGGTGGAGTTGTGGGCGGAGCCAACGAGCAAGAACAGTTTCTCCCAAGTCCGAACGATGTGGCTGCCGCGTATTCCCTTGGATTTGTCGGAAGTTGAAATAGGAATGCCGAGCCGATTAGAAAATCCCGGTGAAGGTCGTTTGTAAATTATAATAGACGTCACGACGCGCGACCACAAAGACAAACAAGTAGTAAGTGAAAGATCAGCGTGCAGATCAAATCATTATGAGAGTTGAAATCAGGCTTAGTTTCGTATAAGTTGGAACGTCCTCTCCTACTTTTGCATCGCCTAATGTAAAAAAAAAAACCAACAACTACCAGTCAAGTCCAATACTGTATCTTCATGAAGGTAAATGTGGCGGAATGCAGGATTCAAACATTAATTATATAATTTGATTAATCACTGATATGAAGATTAGTTGACGATTTGTAAAGGCCGCCATAAAAAGGGCTAGATAGCTTAGATGGTAAGACCACTTGTACGCAAAACCAGAGGTCTTGGGTTCAAGTCCCGTTCCAGCCAAGCTTTCTTTGCCAGTTTTCAAAGTAGGTTGATCATTGATAAACAAAGAACAAATTGAAGAGACGAAATAATCTGGGAATAGGTGATTCTCATTTAGGGCCTTAACTAGGGCCTTAACTAAAAATAACGTTTCGGGCAGTGTGTACTCTGCCCGTCGTCAGGAGACACCGTCTCCTCTATGTGTCCGGCTCTCTTGGTGTTTTATATGGTGTCACTGCAAACCTTCCACTTTCCAACCCCTTTAAAGGAACTTAGAGTAATAAGGTCTGCGTGCATCATTAAAGGAGCAGGTGGGAGCTACGCTGTCAGGATATCTATTCTTTTGGAGAATTAAACATTTGCGAGCGAGACCTCAATTCGATTACCACCACCATCGTCACCCCTTCCCTTCAACCCCTGTTCGTTTGCCGCTGTGATGTGATACACGTCGAGACCGGTTCGCCAGC
Source organism: Luidia sarsii (assembly GCA_949987565.1). Classification (NCBI taxonomy): domain Eukaryota; kingdom Metazoa; phylum Echinodermata; class Asteroidea; order Paxillosida; family Luidiidae; genus Luidia; species Luidia sarsii. The sequence continues at coordinate 6,540,855 of OX465103.1, read as the reverse complement.
CCGTGTTTGCGTGTTTGTGGAGAGATCGGTGACGTCACTAGAGGGGAAGGAGGGGGAGACTCGCGAGAGACCTTCCAAATGAGTCACGAGGTGACGGGTGGGGGTGGGGGGGGGGGGGGTGGGAGTGGGGGTACATTGAGGACAATGGGGGTTTCACTTGTCAAGGCTGCCGGTACCAGACATGGTTGCTGCGTGTGCAGTATTCATGGCGAAAGTTCCCACGAGACATTATACAAAAATGTCCATAATTATAACTTTATAAGTGTCGGATCCGGTTCACGAAACAACGCATTCCATTTTGAAGAATTCACATTCCCCTGACGACACATAAACATTTCATCCCGATAAAGCAGAAGATCGCCTCCTTCAAAATGTAACTATGACCTATTAACCAGGTATATAATTGCTATGGTATAAAGTAGTCAACAGATTTCATTTCTACCTGCATAGCTTCAAAATAGCAAGACAAAAGGTCTGCTTTGAATGAGCTGAAAAGGGCTCTGAACTTGGAGCGGGAGAAATATAATTCAATCTCGTTGTGGACATTGGGCTCTTCAATGGAGCACGACACACTCCTCGATGGCCATTTCAGTGTGCATTAGTGACGCTGCAGTTTCTTTTTTTCACCCGCTATACTCTCGAGAAAGCCACAGGCAGCCTTGCGTTTCGATCCCAGCAGGAATTTTTCGGTTGGATTTGTGTGCCTATCGGATTACGCGTGACACGAATCATTTGGGCCAGACCGGTGCAGTAGCGATGGCGGGGTTACGATTCACGAATCGTTCGTGGGTATAGGAAGCCGATTGATTTTCTGCTTCTGGTCATGGTAAGGTGTCATTGTCTTTCCGTCGTTCTGTTTGCTGTCCTTGGTCGTCCTCACGCCGAGGTTGTCCCACTGCCAATGGGCGGATGTTGTCCACCCTGCTCTCATGGTGACCCCGCTAAACATGTCGCAGCTTCCGACTACAGCTATTTGTTGGTTTTTTTTACTTTAACAAAATTAGCGGCGGTCAACGCAATGGGATTTCCGACGGTCGTTGATTGAAAATTGCGTGGGTGCGTCGGTAAAGAATGACTAAGTTTGTTTAGAATTAGAACAATCTGAGAACCGTGCTTCTTTGAATTTGTTTTCAGAAGGAATGTACGTGGCATCGGTATAAGCAAGAGCCGTGAAAGAGAGGGCATTCCTAAGCATTGACATCGGAGTTACTGCGAGGTCGCCTTGGTATGGTAAACATGCGTGAAACAGCCCTTTCTTTCCGGCTGAGAAAGTTTTCACCGAATGACACCCAAGAGGGCGCTATTCCAAAATTCTAGTCCGCTCGACCACAGAGCATGCAATGCATGCAGGGCAGACAAACAGCTGAGCCACTGTGCATAGTATTGAGAAAAATATGTGTTATACTTTTCAAGGTCCGTTTGGTGTTTCGTTCACCCATGGTTCACCTTATAGCCATTTGAAACAGCGAACAACAGAAAGGTCAGTTCTCAAAGGCAGAGTGACTTTGAGAACGGTCCTTCAAGGATCAAAACGCTAGGCCCAGGCCCTCTTCAAGTACATACAATGTGAAAAGCGCATCTTTTGGATCTCAAAGTCAGTGGGCAACAGTTTCGTGTTTCAATAGTTTGATAAATTCATGAAGCAATGAAATGTGAACCGACTTGGGCAAAGTTCGATGGACGAGATTCCTCTTGCGGTATTTTTGTCAGACATACGCAGACAACTTGAGCGAGCTGGAGACACAAAACCCTGCTCAGCTGCTCGGCATTCGAGCATGCACCCCGACCACTCTTGTCCGTGGCAGCATCCCCCCTTAGCGATGAGTACATTCCTTTGCAAAGGCCACCACATCAGTCCACCGATATCCACTGAGCTATGCACTGCAGACATACCGGTGTTCTTTCTGTTTTTTAATGTGCACGCGGCTAAAACAATGTGCTGATCGCACGCAGTGTAAAGCACTAGGGGTTATTAATATTATTGGCTGCTGCCTTCAAGAGACGATGCAAAGAGAGGGAGGGGGGGAGAGAGAGAGATAGAGAGGGAGATAGAAAGAGAGAGGGAGGGGGAGAGAGAGAGAGATAGGGAGAGAGAGAGAGAGAGAGGGAGAGACAGAGAGAGGGAGAGAAAGAGAGAGAGGGGGAGGAGGACAGAAACTTTCACATGAGGATACAGAGAGACAGAGATTTACAGAGAAGTACAGAGGCAGAGAGACAGACAGAGCTGGACAGAGACAGAGACAGCGACAGAGACATAGACATACATGTAGACAGAAGCATAGACATAGACAGAGACAGAGACAGAGACATAGACAAAGAGAATGAGAGAAAGAGACATACAGAGAGACAGAGACAGAGAGACAAGATAGAAAGAGACAGAGACGGACGAATTAAAAAAAAAAAAACTAGAGCTTCTCTCTTCCACAATTTCCCTGTACAAAGTCTATGCCATTTTGGCGACAAGAAGAAGAAAACATCAGAACAACACAATAGCTTTTCCGCTTCGCAGAAGCGGCGGAAAAGCTAACAATCAAGCAAACATAATATACAGACGAACAACAAGAAACTGAAGAAAATCAAGAAGAGACTGAAACAGACTGCCAGGCTCAGCTACAAGTCATAGTAGTAGTATTAACACTAATTGTAGTCATGCAGTTGAGTCTGCAAAATGTACAATATTAATGGGCGTACTATGATTCGCAATCAAGAGCGTAAAGTTGTCCTAGCAGTCGTTTGCTTTATTTGCAAGGTGGCTGATTGTGAAATTAACAAGCATTCAAGGTGACCTTTAATTGCGTTTCGGACCGATGATTCACGAGTCGGCGACGGTGGTGTTCTTGCAAGACGGCGACAAATTACCACAGCGACAAAGCCGATGTTCAGTTGGACAGAAACAGACAGCCCTGTATAATTATAGCGTTACGTGATCATAATCCTTATTAACCCCAAAACGCAAAGCGTATTATAACTATAGCACATTGCGCAAAGGCGAAAATGAAATTCAAATGACCAGTCACAAGCACATGGGCAGATTTAATTCTGATCATTCTTCAAGCTGAGCGTCCTAATTACATACAGCTGCTCAAGAAAGAAAACCCAGCGGAGTACGAACTTGAATTCTTCCTTATTTAGAACAAGATCGCCACCCATTAGCCATAATGATACTTAATAGGGCATACCTCACGATGTTCAATGCGTTTGTCAGGTATGTCAATATTACGAGTGGGACTTTAGCTGGCAACCGGGAGCCTATTGTTTTCACACAGCCGAAGTGTGCTTAAGCTATGCTTGATGGAATCGGGATACCAGTCAAATTTCCACTTGTGTTGAATGGTACACAAAGCGCCCAATATCCGAATACAAGTCAATTGGGATTGAGTTGGCAATCTTTTGGGTTTTTTTTCTGCAGTATAATACTAGGTCCATGGAATTGAAAGAAGCTGGGTCACATTTTACATCTATAGCTGTTTCAGCATCAAATTTTGCTACGCCACAAAAAAAAGAACAACGGAATACAAGTATAGGCCTAAAGCAATTGACATCACATCGCAGTAGCTTGTGCATCAAATTATGCTTATCAGATTGCTATGTTTCAGCAGGTCCGTGACATTGTAACCAGATGGGCCCGATTTCAAAGAGCCGCTTAAGCGTGAAAATTTGCTAAGCAGGAAAAGTCCTCCTTGTGTGAACAGGATTACAGACCACATTGCGATTCAATGTCAGCTGGGTTGGAATGGTTCTCTACTTTTCTTTGCTTACCGTGAACCAACAGTGACGTTTTGGGTAGGCAAGCTGATCTACGAATCATGGCTTTTACTTTTAGTGCTCAAGCAAATTTTGCCCATAAAGAAGCAGGGAGCCAATTTTACAGAGCCGCATAAGCAAGAAAACCTGCTTAGCATGGAAACTCATCCTAGTTTAATTGAAAGATTGCCAGCCATGCTTCACTCGGTACTTGTAATGCCCTCAACTTGTAAATCCAATAATGGGTGCTAAGCATAGAATATAAGTGGAACTTCGGGCTGGCAGTCGGAGTTCATTCAGCAAGGCTTTTCAATGCTATAAGCAGATTTTGATGCTAAAGCAGCTCTATATTATGAAATGGAGCCTTTTTTTTTTAGTGAGCAAGACCTTTCGTGCTTAATCGAATTTCGGTGCTTAGTCGGCTCAGTGGAATTGGCCCGCGGCAGAGCTTCTTATAGAGTGGGCCGACCCGTCTGGCGCTAAGCAGTTTCCACGCCTCTGGGCAAGTTGCTGTAGAAGTACATGAGAGCCCCCCCCCCTCGGGGTTATGTTATGATGGTAAGTGTCAAGGCAGTCTCGCCCAGGGGGGCAGAAGCGGCAACATCCAGGCGCACCAAGTCAGGATGTAACTCCGCGGCCAAATTGAATCACCGCCACGGCTCGCGAGGGATAATCCAATTCCCCAACAAGAAGTAAGGGCCGAAATTGCTGTAATTACTAAACCGAAGACGATACCCAACGCTCTAAATCTACATTTGTACATGTGTCAAAGCAATGGGGGTCGTCCGTACACAAAATTGAGACATCTTTTGATTGCTATATACGTATCCCAGGGTCGTTCGGTTTCTACAAGTACAAAGCATTGATCTAAGAACGTCAAAGAACGTCTGAGATTCTGTGAAGTCGACAACAATATCCCTCTGTCACGAAATTATATGAAAACAATCTTCTCAGAGATATCATAGTCTATCAAACTGTTTTTGTCAACATGTCAAGCCATCGTGGCGTTAATCAGCCCCAATTAGACCAAGTCATGATATTTCTTCGCCCTCAACGGCGATAGGAAGATGCTAAAGGAAAGCTGTATTCTTAGAGAGAAACGAGGGTACCCCCCAAAAAAAAAAAAAAAAAAAAAAAAAAGATGAAAACTTACAAATATTCCTGGCGAGAAGAGGAGAAAGAGAGAGAGCGAGTTATCGGGGATGGCAGCAAATCTCAGTGCCCGTCAAATCCGTCCGCGTCCTGCACCGCTATCTGCTATGTCCAGACTTTCGGAGTCAGCTCAACAAATAAACGACCGAGAACCGACGACTGGTATCAGGCTGGGAACGGCCGACTTGGATGGAAGGCAAAGGGGACTACAAAGAAAGGGGGTGTGCTCACACGAGATCTCCCCGAAAACAAGCCAGTCAATGATCGAGCGAGCTAGGTACCGTCCTCACAGACAGATATACGGTTTGCCCGGCCGCAAGTCAGTTCGCCTGGGGCCCACGAGACTTTGTGCAGAGACACGAGTGACGTGACCAGTTTCTTTCTTTACTTCTTCTCCCAAGGAAAAAAAAAAATGATGAGAAATAGAATAAGAGAGAAACGACACACATACACCCATAGGCACGGTGTGCATCTATGCGGTGTAGGCCTTTCCTATAGGGGTCTCTTCGCTGCTGGGGAGACGTTTGGCACGCCAGGAATCTGGCCAAGTATAGCAAATGAGATCCACGTCGGATCCGAGGCTGCGTAAAGGGGTTTTCATCTCCCCCCCCCTCTCTCCCTCTCTCTCTCTCTCCCTCTCCCTCCCTCTGGCACGAGGACATCCTGACGTATTAATTAGGCATCCCGCGACCGCTGCGGTCGTCGGGAGCTCGGCTCTCCCCTCTCCTCTTCCCCACACCCCCACCCCACCCCCAACCGTTACCCTGGAAACAGGGCATCCCCCCTTTTCCCCTCCTCCTCCTCCTCCAAGACTCTCTTTGGCAGCGTGCGCGGAGATGGTTGGGGAGGTGTTCTGCCAACCACGCCCTCCTTCTCTTTCAGTTTGGAAGGGTGACAGGGAGTCCAATAATGTATAAGCCTCCCTCTCTCTGTATCTCTCTTCCTCTATCTATGTCTCTGTCTCTCTATCTCTCTATATTTATCTGTCTCTGTGTGACTGTCTCTCTCTATCTCTCTGTATTTTTCTGTCTCTCTGTGTGACTCGCCTCTCCCTTTGTCCCTGCCTCTCTCTCTCAATATTATATGTTTCTATGTCTGTCCCTCCGTGTCTTTCTCCATCTCTCTGTCTCTCTCCCACCCTATGTGTCTCTCTTTGTCTCTCCGTCACTCTATCTGTGTATGTATGTCTCTTCTTCTTCCTCCCCTTCATTCACCCACTCATTCTCCGCCTCCTTATTCTCCTTCTATTCTTCCTCCTCTTCCTCCTCACAATTCCCCCTCCTGCTCCTCTTCCTCTTCCCCCTCCCCCACCCTCCTCATCCCATTCCCCCTTCTCCTTCTCTTCCTCCTCCTCCTCTTCCTCCTCCTCCTCCACCCTCCTCTCCCTCCTCCCCCACCCTCCCCATCCCCTTCCTCCTTCTCCTCCTCTTCTTCCTCCTCCTCTTCTTCCTCCTCCCCCTCCTCCTCCACCTCCAACACCATAATCATCACCATCAACAGTACTCCCAAACAACATCACCAGTGTCACCCGCACCAACCCCCCCCCCCGACTTTGGGCAACCGCAGTCCATCCAGGAACCCCCCCCCCCTCCCCTCCCCACAAATCTTCCGGCTTCGGTAAGTAACAAGGAACAGAGCAGAGCAGCGTTCCCCACCGCCGTGTAGGGTCGCAGATATGTCAGCTCCAAATATGGACACGGCGAAGCAACTCGGGCCCCCCCCCCCCATATGCCAGCCGGGCCGGCGAGCTAGCACGGCGTATACAGGGCGACCCCGCACCGTGCCGCGCCGCGGCCCGCCGTGCCAGGTAGGCGCCCCGGTCCGGTCCGGTGCCAACAAGCTCACGGTGCGACAGAAGTCGTACGGACATAATCAGGGCAATGATGACTCTCTCTTTCTCTCTCCCGATCCACCCTCCAACAATCTCATATAAGTCACCACACTGTGATCGAATCAATTATTCGCATGAAGACACAGCCGCCCCTTATATTCGCACCCCTTCCAACTCGGTATCGTAAATGATATGCAAACATTATACTTAGCACACGGGCTCCTATATATGAGATGATCTCATTAGATAAAATCTCGACCTTAAACCACAGCTTCCCAGTCACCCTCCTTTTTCCGACTCGCGTGCACCTTTAAAACGACCCCGTCTGTGGAGCGAGTACTACGCCAGGGGTATACACAACACGACTTCCTGTCTACCAAAGATAGACGGCGCAGATTAAATAAAATGATGCGCGGGTTTTATTTGATGTTCCTTCGGGCGAAATGTCGAAAGCTCGACAACTTTTGGGTCGAGGTAAGCCCATGACGTATGTATATTATAATGACCGTATTGAGCGCTGTGGATATCCTAAAAAAAAATCTCCCATACAAGCATTCTGAATTCGAGGGGAAAAAAAGTGACCAAAATTGTGCCGAAAACCAAAAAAGAAATAAATAAATAATAGATTACTAAGAAATACGTTCTTATACAGCGCTACGAAGCACGCATCGGCAATGGTGATATGAAAGGGTGTTTATTACAGTCTTGTAACAAAATATATGCACCGAAGTTTTGATGATCGGGGGGTCAGAGGTCAGGTTGAGGTCACGGGGCATTCCAGATGCGTGCCTGTCATCGGAATTTCTGTCGGCTATAGCATAACGCTGACCGGTTTGTGGAGGGTGGAAAAGATTCCAATTCAACGTTCAAAGCCTGCAGTGATAATGAACCTGCATGTCCCGAGGTTGATTCCAGAATAATCTTTCACAGTTTCTATTTTTTAGGTAATATGCCCCCCCCCCCAAAAAAAAAGAGGATGCAGAGGGCCTGGTGTTTTTATCCTAGCAGGACCTTTCTCAAAGGCAGAAATTATAGTTTATAATTTTCCCCCATAATACGGTTGTGTTCCAAATCTATATTTCCAAAACAATATTTTCACAGATCAAGGAACACAAAGCCTACATAATGGTTGTGGCCCGTACGGCACAATGAGAATTCACATCCGAATTTTAGTTTTCGACATTTTCCCTACACTGTAAAGAGTACCTCGTAGGCTTTCCAATGATATCAAAATTATTTCCATACGTTGCCGAAATCCACATTTAAGACGCGAGAAGTACGACGATGCAACGCGCAGTCATGGAAACCACTTTTCGAGAAAAATGGCTCTAAGGTTTTGAGGTTATGCACACTGCGCGCCGACAGTGATTGCAGTGTACGCGCAAACACACTTACGAATTCCACGATTTTTCAACATTTACAGACATTTGTGGAAACATTCTTTCGGACAGATGATTCATCTAAAGCTTTCCGAAAATGCCCCAAAATCATATTTTACATTTTGGAGTAGATGCCTCATTACGCCATCTGAGGTCAGATTTGTGAATCTAGTTATATAAGGCTTACCCGAAAGCCACACCGCTGTATGGAAATTCAACGACCCCACCACATACCGGTTCTCAGGAAAAAGTCCCAGCATTCCCCGGTGTTTTATCACGGGAGTATATAAGCAAGCGCTCACGACGGGGGTAGAACAGTCTGGCGACTTGAAAATAATTAGAGAGCTTCAGGAGAGAGTCGAGTCCCACCACTCCCACCCAACGAGCCCACAACGTTCGAGCGAATCCAGAACGGAAAACGGACTTGGTGATAAGCGTTTGTTGGGCTGCTCATGTGTCGAAGTACAGAGAGACAGAGATAGATAGAGACAGATGGATAGATAGAGACAGACAGTTAGATAGAGAGAGGAGGGAGGGAGAGAGGGAGAGAGAGGAGAGAGAGAAAGGGATGGAGAGAGAGAGAGGAGAGATAGGAGAGAGAGAAGAGGAGAGGGAAGAGGGAGGTAGAGAGAGGGAGAGGGGAGGGGGGGGTCAAAGGTAGAAGGAAGCCGAAGACAAAGGTTGAGAGTGAAAGAAGGGGAAGGGATGGGAAGAGAGAGGGAGGGAGAGACAGGGGAGAAACAGTCGAGGTGGAGAGAGACAGGGAGGGAGGGAAAGGGAAAGACAGATACAGAGACAGAGACAGAGACAGAGCCAGAGCCAGAGACAGAGACAGAGACAGAGGCAGGGGCAGGGGCAGGGGCAGAGGCAGGGGCAGAGGCAAAGGCAGAGGCAGAGGCAGAGGCAGAGACAGAGACAGAGGCAGAGACAGGGGCAGGGACAGAGGCAGATACGGCAGCGGCAGGGGCAGGGGCAGAGGCAGGGGCAGAGGCAGAGACAGAGACAGAAAGACAACGAAAAACAGATGGACAGAAAGATAGAGAGACAGTGAAAAAGAGGCATTGAGACAGAATGCCAGAGAAAGAAACCCTGAAATGATTGCAAATGCAAACCCTCCGAAAAGTCTGACATAAGGCTCGTTTTGAGTTCCCTCCGGAATACAAGAAAGGTAAAAACAAGAAGTATCACGCTGCCAACATCTTTTTTTTGGGCCGGACCCCTAACCCCCAACCCCACCCTCGGCGTGTCGCTGTCAAGTTCACACCGGCGGCGCCCGCTAATATGCCGGCAGCGAAGGTGGCCTGCGTGCCGCGACAGCTAACGAGACCGGAGACCGCAGGGTGGACGGTCAGCCCCAGCGCGTCAAGCAGTAGGACGCTGGCAGCGATAAGGACAGTTGTCACGAGCGGCCGACGACTCCCGTGTATGTGCGAAACGCCGTATGACCAGCGGCGAGCCCCTCTCTTGAAGTGAAACATATCAAGAACAAACTGCTGCTGAGACTGCACTCAGACTGACTGAAATGACCGAAATGGAAATCTCAATCTCCGTGGGCCTGACGTTTCGTTCCTTCCCAGAGGCAGAATGCCGCAGATGTCTTCAAGAAAAAAGGTTACCGTCAATCCTCAATGGCAGGGATGAGTACATACAGCCATGCATTACCCCTGTACACATTGGGTTTACCCCCCCCCCCTAGACCCGGGTTACCCCCCTCCATTTAGACGCGGGTTTTCCCGATCTGTATCTCGCCAAACTTTAGTCTGCACTGTAGCAACTAGTTTGGGGTCTGAGTTACCTTGAACGACATCATCTCACAGGCGAACCTGACAAAGCTGCCACCTCCATCAACATGTGTAATGTACGTTCTGTAAGTTCTGTCTACTCCACTCCTCATCACACATTCAGCCTTACATTGATTCTTTTAAAGCACCCTCAAACAAAGCCGGCCTTAATGCTTCCTCCTCGCTTTTCAGCGAGTATAGAAAGCCCCTTTACCAAGCGCTATACTATCCATATCTATCGTTATCAATAACCAACAACCGGAATTTAAGGTGAACTATTCTACGCTCTAACCTCAAACATTATAAGGGTCTGACGTTTCGATCCTAGCCTTCTCAGGCCTTTGAGAAAGGTCCTACTAGAATCGAAACGTCAAATCATCCTAATTTTGGTTATTCGCTGTTTGGTCAAATCTCTATTACTTGAGGCAGTGCCAAGTGTGACAGAAACAGCGTCCAGTGTCGACCATGCGCGAGGTAATCATTCGGGTCTGGCCGACAGGGAAAGAGAGTGGCCTCGTGTTCACTGCATAATCAAATCTGTATAAAGGTATCGCGTCCGATGGCATGTTATTGGTATGTACTGTGTAAGCTTTTGCCTGCGAGTCCTTTGACCTTCCAAGGGCTCCCTAATGAGTGCTAGACGCCATCTTGAAAAGCAGTATTTGGGGGTGGGGGAATGAATTCGTTTCTCTATCGCCCAATACTTTGTGTGATCCCCGAGCTGCTGTAGCCAGGGTCACAACATTAGGCCTGTTGGTTATTTGCATTTCAATAAGAAACCGGTGGCGTGTATGGGCGGCCATTTGTCTTTTATTTTGCCGTTGTCCTTTTATTTTCTGGCGTTGTCCTTTAGTTCGACGGTTAAGCTTTAATTTGACGGTTGTCTGTTTTGCCCCAATGGCCGCCCATAGGCGTGATCCCTGGAGATATATGGGAGTAAAATGGTTGAAAGCTTCCGACTGGCGCCCCAATCCACCCGAACAATAATAAACATTAACACACCCACCAGTACAATACTGGTGCCCGGATTCGGAGCGTCCGGCACGTAATCATAGCAACATCACCGGCGCTCCGAATTCGGAGGTCCCGGCGCGAAGTGGTTAGGGAGAGTACTGTACTTGACAGACAAACCAATATGAAGAGTGCATAGACTGCAAATTGTTTGGTCATATGGAAATTGTATGGAAAAGACACTTAATCAGGGGAAAGTAGAGGGGAAATGGCGTCGAGGAAGACCAGCAACATCTTGGTTTCAAGATATCAATAGGACTATAGGGCTGAGTTGCTCAGATGCATCTCATCTGGCACTAGTGGCAACTGATAATTATAGGGAAGGTTGGCGTGATCTCATCCATGTCACAGCAGCTTTTGTGTGCCACCGGACTAGATAGTCATTATTCAGGGCATACATAAGGCTCAACGTGGCCCTCGTCACACGCCTTCCGTACGTCCAAAGAATTGCAGCCTGTTTTACACTCTCTTATCAGAATGAATCGCATTTCCCTTCTGGAAAATCTAAAAAAAACCGCCAGAATCGAGCCAGACACGAAGAGCAGGCTCCCATTGGTGACACAAGGGGAAAGGCGTCGAACTAAACCACAGTAGGCAGCATACAGGCGAAAGGTCACGTGCGTTCCCTATGGACTAAATTAAGCTTCCATTACAGTGTAGTATACAGTATACAGATTCACCCGTGAAACCATTTCAGTTCCAGGTTCCCCGGCAGTAAATCACCACCCAAATCAAAATTAGCGGGGATTTTTTTTAAATATCCAAATGTTGACATATGAGAGTCACCTGCAAGACCTTTCTTATAATTGTCCCTTTGTGAGAATCTGATTTATAGACAACCGATGGTCAATGTCATGCGACACTAGCGCATTCCATTTCCACACTAGTGTGGAAATTGAGGGACACCATAGATTCTCACCTTCCACACGACTGGAAACGCCATTGTACTGTACAGCGCACTGATAACAAGTTTGCTGTTATTACAAAGTGGAGGTATCACTCCACTATATATGATCATACATACGATCGTATTGGGATAAACCATGGTCGCTTCGATTCTCTAACAATATGGTCACGAACAATGTCATTTCTTATGATCATAGCAAAGATATCTTTTGTTGAGGTAAACACCACTTTGGTTGTTTGCATCTGAATGAAAGTGAGGTCGTGGTCCCAGGAGATGTACGGCAGTTAATGGTTGAATGCATCTGGCTGGAGCCCACGGAAAATACTAGGCCTTGTTGTCTATTTGGAAAGGCAAATTACATCTAAGAGCTGGATATTCCTCCGGTGGTAAGAGCACTGGTATTTAAGTCAGAGGTCTCGGGTTCAAGTCCCGGTCCAGTCACAGTTTGATTGCGTATACAGTCATGGTGGCGAATAGTTTAGCTTCCGTTCAGCAAAAAGAGGGCCTCACGTTTACATAGGTCGACAATATTACAATTTTCTTTGCCATCTTTTTCGAACTAACAAATTCATTCCGATTACCGATTCCAAGCATGCCGTGTCTGTGTATTGTATATAGGGGCTTGTCACTCTGCAACATGGGATTAAGTAAATACCGAATACACTCGAAAGAGTCATGGTCCCATACAATGTACTCAATAGTGGTTGACGCAATGCCTTAGCAAAAATAAGGGCGGTTTTTTGTTTCATGTTTAAACATAAACCTATTCTTATATAGCTTTGATTTATATATGTTTATAGATTTGATAAATATAGATGTAGATTTGATACCCACAAGGTCCCACGTGCATCAATTATGAACCACGCCCCCTCCACGTGACCCCCCTCCTGCGAGCCTAAATACATTCCTACTACATTCACGGCGGCCACGTGACTCTGCCAAACAACAATGACATGGACGGCCAAGAATGTGGCTCTCAAATCGCCAACCTCCTCCCCCCCGAAAAAGGGAAGGCTACGGGGGCTGTTTCCGAGAACGGGCCGTCAACCTTGGTCCCACACATCACGACAATTATGGGCTCGCTCCCAGGGGGAATGGCGGTGATGCTGAGGTTACAGCCTCCTGATAATGATCCTTGAGAGAAGTCTGAGGTTTGTTTTCTCAATTCGTCATTTCTCAGTTTAAACTCGTCCTATTACTATAGGTTTTCCCAGCAATTTCATCGCGTTCGTTCGAATTGAAAGATTACATCGAGTTTCCACACGCATTACCACCAGACATCAGTGCATCTATTGCCACACAAATCAATTTCACATCGGCAGTAAACATTTTGGCGAGAACCAGTCATTTGAATCGGAGCAGGACCTCTCTGAAAGGTTGACAGTAGTTAACCAGAAGCCAGAAGAGCTGGCGGTTCGATCCTGAAATCGATCTCAAGGTCAAGACCCAATTTAATGGCCTCTCAGAGCTGCCCGAAGCTGGAAACTTGAAAGATTAGATTTTGGTGAAAGATAAACGTACAGTGCACACCTGTGAAATGTTCAGCTCAGTAGGTTTTTCTGGTTTAATAAGTTATTATGATTTAAAAATTGTATTTTTTTTTACCCAATTGGCAATTCACACGATTTTTTAATGGGGTCCATCCAAGGTGAGACTCTTGTGCGGCACGATGCTACACTTATATCAGGCGAAGTATTTCTGAGTATTTCTAGAAATTGAAATGTTGTTGCTGCTGCTGCTGAAGCTGTTTGTGGTGCTTGTGGTGGTGGTGGTAATTCTGCTGCTGTTGCTGCTTCTGTTTGTGCTGCTGATGTTGGTGTTGTTGTTGCTGTTGTTGTTGGTGGTGTATTACTGCTGTTGTTGTTGTTGTTGCTGCTGTTGTTGCTGTTGTTGCTGCAGCTACTGTTGTTGTTGCTGATGTTGTTGTTGCTGCTGCTGGTGGTGGCGGTGGTGTTGTTATTGCTGCTGCTGCGGCTTTTGTTGGTGTTGTTGGTATTGTTGTTGTTGTTGTTATTGTTGTTGTTGGGGGTGTTGTTGCTGCTGCTGCTGTTGTTGTTGCTGCTGATATTTGTTTGTTGCTGTTGTTGGTGGGGGTGGCGGTGTTGTTGCTGCTGCTGCTGCTGCTATTGCTATAGATTTGCATATTTTCTGAACCAGCACAGAAAGTCTCGGAGAGCTGGGAGCGCTTCTAATCTCAAGAAATCACCGGCGAGTCTTGGGGTCGAAGCGAGGTGAGCAAGAATATGACACGCGCAGGCGCCAGAACAAACACATCTCCAGCGGCGTTGCAATGATCCTGTGCGCGAGTGCAACACCGGAGGCATGCTAGATGCTGCTTGTTCTACACAGAAACGTAGCCATTCCCATACACACACAAACATACCGCTTCCTTCCTGGGGCCCGCTCTATATAAACGCTACCAAGGCCGGTAGCTGGGCTGGGAACGACGCGGAGAATCAAGTCCGTTTACGTCCACGCAAGGGAAATCAAACAAATCCGATATTGTTCTTCGGAGTCAAGGAGTTTGGCCGCAAATTGCCCATTGGTGGATTTTCTCCGGATTTCCACGCACATTAAAAGGAGAATGTTTGTCCTGTTTTCGAAACACACGAGCGTTAGGGGACTGAACTTTATGTCCTCGACTTCTATACAGTTCATTCAAACTAGCCCCCCCCCCAAAAAAAAAACCAACAACATACATTCCCTCGACTTGAAATTGAACAAAATTCACACCGCACAAAATCACCACGAAAGTAGCCTGCATTCCTGGCACTTCTCGAAGTCCTAGCCCGGGTCCCACTGGAAAAGGAACGGCATAAATGCCATTTCGATTCTCCCAGTCAACTCATTATCCACACGGGAAGAGGTATACAATATATGGGCTTCAAAACAATACTAACAACTACATATCTGCCAGTCAGCCTTCACTGTATCCGTTCTTCTAGAAAAGCGACTTCAGCGGAGTTGAATAAGAATTACTCAGTTAACAATGCGGCCGAGTTTGCTGAACCGCATGAACATTCATGAGCAAAAAAAATAATTATCCATGATTGAAATCTCCACCATGAACCTTCGGCTTAGGAAACAACGTCCGAATATGGTGCTCGAAAACAACTAGCAGCTTCTTATGGGCAAATTTCTGATTCGAAAACAACTTCGTACTGTAAACAAAAATGATAAAATGTTGGTCAAAACTTGCCAATGTTGGCTCAAAGGACCGAGTGATGGGATGTGACTAGATGTGACGTGTTTCTGTTATTTTGGTTAACCCGGGCGCTTGGCAAGTTCGTCCCCATAGGCCATACTGAACACCTCTGACCCGAATAATCGGTCAAATTCGACCAGAAGGGCTCAGAGGAGGATCCCGATAGGATTGAAAAACCGTTGAGATTTGCAAATAAAGTCATTGAAGCACAGAACAAGGAAGACAGTGAGCTGTTATTCTTAGCAGCATTTTTGTAACAGCTAATAGTACTAGTGTAAATTCATTAATTATTTGAGCCAAAAATCGTGAGTATAGTTTTTACAATGGTGTCGTTACTGCAATACATTTTTGTTTTAAGATATTGGTAATCAAATGGAGGATGAGCTCATATCTTTTAATCAGTCGTCCTAAAGAATGGGACCCCCCCTATTTGCCCCCCACCATCCACCCCACCCACATGCTTCATGTGGAATTCGTGTCGATCTGTCGAAGAGAGTACGACGAAGAGAATGGGGAGATGTGGTCACGGCTATGCTATGCCTATAGAGTACAGCGCGCATTCCTTACCGATACGGTAAGCCCAGCAGTGAAGACACACACATGCATTGCACACAACCTCTGCATCCTATCCTCGCCTGCAATGCGCGTATAACTATATGCAATACTGTGGAATGCCGTGCGCGGTTCGGTCCGTTCAAGCCCAACGGGCGGAGAACCGTTATCTCGTTAGAGACGACAGAAGGAAGCGACCGAATCTACTTTACCAAGAGAGGGTGGGTTCTCAAATTCAGCACCGCGCTGCATATTTCGAGGACGAAACGGGAAAACAAAAGAAACTCACCGAAATCTGCGCCGAAGATTGTCGAGACGGTTGTACACGCGAGAGACCAAAGAGGTTTTTTTTTTCCTTTTAAGTCGGCAGGCTTGTTTTGAGCGGTCGGTCTCCTAGATCTGAGATGGAGGACTGTGTCTGTAGCTGCGTGCGCTCGCTCGCGAGTGGACGCGCAGAAAGAGCGATGCTGAGCGCGGGGTGGTAGAGAAGGAGTCTTCGAAAGAGGGCGTTGGTGCAGGGGGTGGGGGTGGGAGAGGGAGAGAGAGAGAGAGAGATGGAGAGAGAGAGAGGGGGCGAGGCTGTATACATTACAGAAACGCCTCCTTGAGATCTCACGCTGAGGCCGATCAGCGCTTAGACTTAGAGACGGGACAGAGAGAGACATAGAGAGACAGACAGGCAGACAGACAGACACACACAGTGAGAAACAGACAGAGAGCGAGAGAGAGAGAGAGAGAGAGAGAGAGGGGGGGGGGAGGTCGAAGGTAGATGGAAGCCGAAGACAAAGGTTGAGAGTGAAAGGAGGGGAAGGGATGGGAAGAGAGAGGGAGGGAGAGACAGGGGAGAAACGGCCGGTGGAGAGAGAGAGAGAGAGAGAGGGAGGGAGAGAGAGGGAAAGACAGAGACAGAGGTAGAGACAAAGGTAGAGGCAGTGGCAGAGACAGAGGTAGAGGCAGAGTCAGAGACAGAGACAGAGGTAGAGACAGAAGCAGTGACAGAGACAGAGACAGACGCAGAAACAGAAACAGCTCGGCAGAGACAGAGGCAGAGACAGAGACACGGAGAGAAGGAGAGATAGGGTGATACAGAGTGCGACAGAGAGATACAGGGAGAGATATAGACAAACAGGGAGGCATATGAGAGAGACAGGGAGATAGAGAGAGACAGGTAGACAGGGAGAGAGAGAGAGAGAGAGAGAGAGAGGGAGAGAGAGAGAGAGAGAGAGAGAGAGAGAGAGAGAGAGAGAGAGAGAGAGAGAGAGAGAGAAAGAGAGAGAGAGAGAGACGGAGAGGGGACTTATAAATTATATTGGAGAGAGAGAGAAGGTTCCTGTTGCTCCTTGGATTCAAGGGAATGTATACGTGGTGTTGCCTGACAGAGTGTGCCATTACAACAGTGTGGCTTCCACTTCTTGCGGTGGTACATGTACATTGCATATAGAAACAATCGAGTCTAGGATGAGATGGGGAGGGGAAGGCCGATGCAAACAGAGAAAGGTTCGATAACCTGAAGAGATGTTCACGGAAAAGAGAGGAAGAAACAGATTTTGATTTTGTAAACACACAATAGGAAGGAAAGGAAACGCGTGAGAAATAATGTTCTAGGGGACAATATTCGGGGGATGTTGCGGGCGAAGTAAAGAAATAAGCTAAAAACACAAAGAAATCGGACTCAGAGAAATGGCGTGCGGTTTGGCATTGGACATTGACCGCGCGCTGCGTGCGGTTAATAACAAATCGCAGGGGCCGCTGACTTTAATCGGAACAGCGTGTTTTGTTGGCAGCAAAGATTTTCCCAAACGAATGTCTGTATTTGGTGCACGGAGGAAAAGTTAGGTATGTCTTTATTTAACAATGCAAGATAATGAGCCGACCTGTGATGTGTCAATGTCTGCAGTTTGAGTAGAAAACAATTCAAACTGAAAAGTTGACAAGGAAAACTTAGAGTGGACCGGGATTTGAACCCGCGGCCTCTATTTTTGCGTACCAGCGCTCTTGCCATCTGAGCTATCCAGCCCTTGGATTGTTGACTCCCTAAATAGTCAACTAGTCTTTGCCGGAGTGGGGTGGCAGCCTGAAGCATTCAACACAAATCAATTCAGTGAACTTTTCTAATTCAACCAATTAAACAAAGGAAAACCTGACTGGGAACCTTTTCAAACGATTTCTATTTTTTTTATTGAAAAAATGTAATAGAAAACTTAGACCGGACCGGAACATTGACCCGAGAACAAACGGCAAATATAACCCTTTCTTTGCCATTTTCCAAGATTGATAGCAATTATTATGTTTTGAATAACACAAAAAAACTGAACTGGTCTGGGTTTTGAGCCAAATAATTCTGGTTTAACAAACTACGGCTACTTGATGCCCAAATTGCCAAAAGTCAGTGTGTGGAAACTCGGCGAGTGTGCTATATCTCTGCCAAAATGACAGCAGGCGGGAAACGCTCTCAGGAAGTGCGGTGTGAAATGTATATAACGCTCACCCCGGTAATAAAAACCCATGTATTCGGCTCCACACCTATTTCCGATCCTTTGTAAAAAATGAATAAAAGTAGAACAAGAAATTATGTGTCCTGAATGTCCTCCTATCTATGTATTAAAGGTAAAATAGACAATAATACAACACTGTTGATTCTGCTGATTTACTTAAATTAAATTCAAATTTCAAAAAATTAAATTAAATTCAAATTTCAAAAAATTAAATTAAATTCAAATTTCAAAAAATTAAATTAAATTCAAATTTCAAAAAATTAAATTAAATTCAAATTTCAAAAAATTAAATTAAATTCAAATTTCAAAAATGTAGAGGGCCCGACAATCCGATCATAAAGCTGGACCTTTCTCGAAGGCAGAATCTAGAGGTCTGTCTATTTTAATTGAGATATTTAACCCAATGAGGGTTTGCCCTCTACTTGACGCAATAAGCACTGAGTGCCCGGTGCTTTGCCCGATTGCCTGGGAAAAATAAAACCTACAGGGGAGTACAGGCAGCTTGGGCGGGATTATAACCCGCCATTCCCGCTATCTAGTGCAGGAACCATTTCACCACCGAGCTTGGGGGCCGGGGGGGGGGGGTCATTTTGATTCGGTAAGCAGCGAGCAATCGTCTTTTGTGTGTGTCGAAGTTTGAGCTCGTATCTTCGAGTTTAGCTCTTCGCGGCCGAGAAATGAAGGCACCCACTGATCGATGCACGCGGTACCGTCATGAATGCGCAAAGGGAATTGATCGAACGGACAAACACACTTCCCTCTTCAGGACTAGAGTTCAATGATTTCATGTTAAGACTTCCGTCTTCCGTTCACGAAAACATGTTACCGGTACCCCGAAATCGAACCACACACCCACGCGCTAAACTGGAAGTGGGCTACTGTATCTACTGGTACAGAGCGGTGTCGGTTTGTGTGCGAGAGAGAAAAATAAGCAAGATTTTGTTAGATGCCATTATAAAGCTATGTAGCGGAAGCTGGTATTGTGTGAAATTACATAGTAAGGGATTTTTTACGATAAAATGACCGTGAAAGAGAGGAAGAGGTTTCCTTCGGTTGAGGGGAAGTGGTTGTTTTTAGTGTGCTAGAGATCCGATGACGGGTACGACCATAGAGGGTACGACCAACGCCCTATCCGAACCCCTCAAACTAATCAGGTTGATCGAGGTTGGAATGAGAGAGGGCGCTATTCAGATTGGACGCGACCAGCTCGGCGTGCAGGAAACCGAAGTCCTTCACGGAAGGAATCATTCAGGTTCGTGCAATGACTTTCTCTTCGTTTCCTACTCTGCTAGTGCTAGCCTGTACGGTACAGGTATCAGGGGCTGTCTTTTGCCACTGCATCCGTGTTTATAGGTAAACGAATAAATATTAACCTTTTGTCAGACGTAGAGGGCGGTATTTGTAAAAGCAACTCTTTTAAAAAGAGGAAACAAAGTTCCCTTTTTCTCGAAATGTCTGATAGCAGTGCAAATTTCCCCCGATGAGTAAGGACTTTCTAAAAATTGGAATGTCCGGAAATTGAGCACTTTGGAAAATGGTATACCTTCTGAACACGGACTGAGTGGACTATTTCGAGTCACGCAAAGTCGATATAATTATGGGCCTCGCGAGCAATCGTGTTCGGCCCCAGCTGATCATGATCTTCATCATTTCCTCAAGTTTACTGCGTGGTGTCCTTCTATTCCAGAATGCTGCGTGCAACCATGGAGGAAGGTGCAACATTGTCTACTGCTGACGGACAGCGCTGTATGTTTTCGGTATACCAAGCGGTTCGCTAATTTCGACCCGGGGCCGACTTGTAGTTGTTAGAAAAATATGTTAAATGTTATATGGATAGTGACGCGTGTGTGTAGACGGCAGGAGCTCCCTAACAATGTCTGTCACCTTAATTCACTCATCGGACCGATCCATCCTTATTAGTAGTCGATGCCAATGAGTTGACGGTGTGTGTGGGTGTGCACAGTCTGTGTATACAGAAAACTCCGTCAATTGATTGCGGTGAGGTATCCGATGTCACCGGAGTGCATCGATGCCACGAGGCAGCTGGCAAGCCGCAGACATCGCTTGTCATTTTGCAGGCAGGGGCTGGGGCTGGGCTGGGGTACGGTGGGTATGCCGTGTCCCAATCACGCTCCGAACTCGCAAGTCACGAGTTCGAGTGCTCAATGTCACAACTAATCCGCGAAGCCATGTACATGTTTAGATATTTATGTGCAATAAATGTATAGGCCGTTTACGAAAGGCTTAGGCTCGGGCTTAGGCTTCTTCGGTCATATTTCTCTTAAACGTTATAATGACACACTCACAGGCATCTATATAGAAATAAGGCAGCGTTTGGCCCAAGTTTCTTGGTGAATACTCTGTGTTTATCAAGCCAACAAACCTTCAAATTCGGCGACAAATCACATCCTGTAGATCTTCGGTTTTTGTCAGACGGAGACGAAGCCTGAGCCCGGGACTGATACACAGATTCGTAAAGGGCACGTGTACATGTACACGTGCATCTATTTCTTCAGCACATGTTCGCATGCACAAATACAACATGCGTGCCTCGTGCATACATGTATGTGCAAGACATGCATACGATGTAATTTAGGCGCGGCTGTTGTTGATCTTGTCACACTAATCTAGGGCGTGCAATAGTCACTCGCCTCGTTTGGTATCTCAGCTGTTGTCGGTATAGGCCAGAGGAGATAACGAGCTTTGGGGCGGGCGAAACTATTATTTGGTGCAATCAATTTACCACTGGAGCTACGTGCGTAAACACACACCCAGCGCATTCGCAAAGAGCAACGCACAGGCAAGAATTCACTTTCGATGTCACCCGAGAAGTCGGGACTTATTAGTAACGCAGGCGTCGGGTTAGTAATAAAGATGGCGGCCACAAATTGGCGCTATTTTGCCGGTGCCGTCAGGCTCCCGCGCAGCATTTAATTTTGTTGACAAAACAAATTTCGCCCAATCTTGCCGTGCAATTATAGTACGGGGGTATGGTTACTTCCCACAAGTAGCAGTACACTGAGCTCGCGCGGAGTGTTTGCACCTGCCAAAAAAAAAAAAAAAATGTTTAACCGTCGGCATAAAATTGAGAAAGGAATATGTTTCTCGGTGAAACCGATTGCATGTATCAGGTGGAGATGCGGCACATGCTTCCAATGACGGAACGCGATTTTGCTCAATGTTGTTGGGGTGATTGGTTACCGGCTCAAGTTTGCGATAAGCAGAGCATGCTGAGCAGAATGTGGGGATAAACGGATAATGGCTGTGAGGTAATTAAGAGAAAGATGGTAATTAAGTCAGTAAGCAGTTTGCAACATTCTGTATGACTTTTGGATCCGAAAACACAGAACGAAACTCTTTGTGGCCGAAGAAGGAAACGTAGTCTTTGGTAACTGCGTAAAAACGTTTCCTTTTGTAAAGTGTGACCATCAGATGGGGTACCGGCTTTGGGGGTCATAATAAAATGGGTCACGTGGGAAAAGCCATCATCAAGATTGACGGTAAAGTGTAGTCAATTCCGGATTCCATACATCGGGGGAGATCTCTCATGAATGCAGCTAAGCTAACACTAGTAACAGTAACAGGGCGACACAACAAATGCTACCAAGAATAATTATCTTCACGACCGGTCTCTCGCATTATACTTTCTGATGACGGTGCGGATTTGCCGCCGCGTGAACGTGCAGTGCGTACGAAGTACGTATACAGTGCGCGTAATGCGTGTATACTGAGATATAGCCCGCGCAATGCGTGCAGACTAAGTGCGGACTCGTGGCGCAGATGGTCTACCTACAATGAGTACGGTCACGATATACCGTAACGGAACTATTATAATTACATAATGTATTCGGTGCGGATGGACACAGCGCATGCACTGTTTGTGACACCAAAGGATACTACTACAGTTGATAACACCATTCAATTTTCCGACGCCAATAATGTACCGACGGCGTATCCCAACACTAAGCAAAAAACAAAGGACAAATTGAGTGGGAAGATGAAACTTTATTAGGATGGAGGCACCAGTCAGAAGCATATCATTCTAGAATCTATATGAAATCTAGAACATACTTTCTATAGATGGATTTAACGGTCCACTCGGAGGACCATTCGACCTTTCTAAAAAGAACAGTGGATGTATGACCTAAACCGCTACCAACAGATATTTATCCCATACACGACAACTTCTCTGTAACGAGTACGACCAAGGAGGTATCGGGCGAGCTACCTCCTTGTAACGACCATGCCGCGTGACGGAGAGCGCTTGATGAAAGAACCACATCTCCAGGCTATATGGAGTCTGGCGCCCGTGACGTATGCGCTGCCTCCGGCAAAGCTGCAACGCGAGGAGTCGGGGGTCGCGACGGTGGAGCCGCTGCTCCCTCCCAATAATGAACGCGGCACCTCCATTCTCTACTTCAACCAACGCGCACGCTCTCTCTCTGTCTTGTCAATTATATCACCTTATCTGTTTGAAGACCCCACTACGACCCACCCACCACATGCACGCACGAATAGGGGTGCAGATGCAGAACACTATTAAAATCGAGCTTCCGTTGAACACTATACAACTCACTTTCAAAGCCAATTTTTCAACATCCAGACATTTCTCAGTTCTTGTAGCTGTACTGAAAATTGTAGTTTGGACATTCATCTCTCAGATTCTTTTCTCGGCTCTTTTCAGAGCCACACTCCTTCTCAAGAAGTGAATGAAAAGAGCAACATGGTGCCACCGCAACACTTGGTATTTCCAACATGCAAACCTTCAAGTCTCATTTGCCCTAAGCCGATTAGATGTTTTGCTAATTACCCCCAGAAAACAAACAAAATGTATTATCATTACTATTATGTATATGTAGTGTTTCGGGATGGACCCCTCCAGGACCCCTCCACTTCTAAAATTGAAGAGTGAACCCCCAGGTTATCTTAAGCTTCACTCATTGCACATTATATCAGTTAATTAGCAGGCCCCTTATTAAAAAAAGTTGTGGGTCAACACTTTATGATAATCAGCTCGGCGGAGCCATTTTGGCTCCCTATTGAATGTGCATGGAAACTGTAAAAGAATTGAATGAGAGGTCAGCTGAGGTGGATGGTATTCACATCAGCTGAGCTGAGCGAGAGCTAGAATTTAGAAAACAAAAGGTGAACGAAGACAGCGACCACACGCAATAATGTTTGAATGTGACAACCGTTCCAACAAAAGCCGACGGACAATTCCCCCTCCTATATCCTTCAATTACAAACCCACCGCGTTCCAGCTGTGCGTGTATGTAAGCTCTGTGCCGCTCTTCTGATGATGAGGCTGATGAGTTAGGTCGGTGATTGGGGGAAGTGATGAGAGGGAGGACTGGGAGGGATGGGGCGGGAAGGGGGGGGGGGTTGGCGGCACGTCTCAGCTCAGGGCTCGCGGTCAACGTCCGCCGGCAATCGGCCGAGTATTTTCTCCTTGTTTGGAGGGGGGCGAGATGAGGAGGGAGAAGAGGGAAGCGACGACGACTTTTGCCAGCGGGCCAAAAATTCTTGGCAGGGTAGTCGGCTCATCGTACCCGCTATGCCCCCCCCCCGTACACGGTGACCAAAGAAATAAAAGCTGGGCCAAAAGTCTTGACAGAAAAGCATTACACAACAATGATGGGAGTTTGTGACGGATTTGGACGAACAGTCCAGCAGATAATATGTTGGTGTGACGAATACTTCGAACAACGTTGAACATAAAAAAAATATGGTTTCATTTTCACCCAGCTATTTTTTTATGGTGATAGTGTCCTATGGCAACTATCCTCTCAAGTACAGAATAAAAAACAATATAAATCATGCTAAGACAAACCCAATTCAACTCACTATCAAATCAAATTTAAAAGAAGAGGGTAAACTGATTTCATGCGAGAAAACAAATTGTTTGTAGGATATAACCCGAATCCTGCAAAATCCTGCTATCCTGCCTTGTTCAAAGCTCCATGTTACCTGAATCCTGCCAAATCCTGCAGTACTGGCTACTGTGGACCATTGCCTGAATCCTGCCAAATCCTGCACTGAGTTTATGGAGTTTTAGTCCACATTCTAAACAAAGACTTTTTTCAGCTTAGAACAATGGGCCCTTTTTCGAACGGATAATCTCTTGACAAAAGCCACAACGACGTCCGAATTGTTACCAGCATCCTGCATTTTCCTACTGACAAAATCACCTCATGCCCTCAATCCTGCACATTCCTACAGTGTGTCAACTCTCATGTGCCCTCAATCCTGCTAAATCCTTCTCCATTACTTTGATAGTAGTAGCCTGTATCCTGCACAATCCTGCAATGTGTCAACTCTCATGTGCCCTGAATCCTGCAGAATCCTGCAATGTGTCAACTCTCATGTGCCCTGAATCCTGCAGAATCCTGCAATGTGTCAACTCTCATGTGCCCTGAATCCTGCAGAATCCTGCTGAAGGCAAATAGGATTCCGCAGGATTTGGGAAGGTTAGGGTTTTAAAGATATGTGGTAATCTGTCTCAGAAAGTCTGCAGCATTCTTGTGGAATGGGGACGCACAGTCAGAAGCAATTCAACGATTATCAAAATCAGAATCAAATCAATTTGAAACGACGAGGACAAATTGATTTCAAGCGATATAAATTTAGAATTAGAATGGTCTGTAAAAGTCTGCGTTATTCCGTCTCCAGAGGTAAATACTCAATAAATTCTCAAAAGTCTTGCGAATTTCGTTTCTACAGGCCTAATTCGATAAGTGCTTTTACCAACATACCGAAGGCCCGTGAACACTTTGATTGAAGACTCATTGACATCAAATCAGTTGACACGAAGAGCGTGACCTCGGAATGGTGATCGCCTCTAACAAAGCGCCTTCACAAGGCACTGTTGAAAACAAGACCTCGAGACTCCTTGAGAAAACAAAATAGAGGGTCTCTTGAAAGTAACCATCTGGGGAGGGGGGGGGGGACATTTAGGATTAGGAAGGCCTGAAAATTCATCCAAGGCGTTGTAGACAACATGGGATCATTTGCGACGAGACAAGTGAAAGAAAATAATGGTGTAGGCTGAAAACAACTCACACCAATTTCACAGTATATCTGGAAGAGACAAAATGGAAAGACATGTCAGGTCATTTGAACCTTTTGAAAATCTGGCCCTCGATTAATTCAGTGAAGGATTGGTACATTTGTCTGCGGGCAGTTCGCAACATTGTCTGCACGACCTTACCTCGAGCGTCTACCATTATACAAGCATTCCTGTCCCTAGTTGTGACGTGTACAAAGACAGATCTAAGTTGTTTTCATACCGCGTCCGCAATGGCTCAACGATGATGCTTCTTGGCCTTACGCGCAACCGAGCTGAAAGACAAAATACAAATCTCCCGTGTCTAGACAGCGTTACATTATATTTTATACAGAAGGTATTTATACGTGTACCCTACACTGTTCTGGAACCACCTCACCGTCAAAATTAACTCCTACTCCGGGCCCCCGACAGAGCACAAGGACGGGCCGGGTTTTACCCATTGACCTCGGCTACATGCAGCTTCTTATAAAACAGGCACACCCCGCGCCCCCCCCCCCGTTCTCTTTCACCGTCTTCGGCAATGAAGACGGGATATGTTAGGGCGCTCGCTGCGTGACCAACCAACCAATTCCCAACCGACCAACCCGTGCCCCCGTCCTTGTTTGCAAGTGCGGTCCTCTATATAAAAAAAAACTATTGAAAACAGAGATACGACGACTCAGTGGGGGACAAATCACGAGCCTGATCAATCGTGGCATAATACCATGGATATACGGACGAGAGCAGAAATGGATGTTTTGGTTACAGCAGCGTGAACGGCCATACTGTGTTTTGATCGGTTCGTCTGATCATGGAGGTATAGGAGTCCATGGTCTGATCTGACACCAATGATTCGCGCAGTGAATAACTTCACGTTTATCGAGCAGCCAAAACTGCACCCACCCAAAAATGTTGCACGTGCAGTCTTGCCCGAGGTGTTAACATTGTCCAGCATGGTTTGCTCCAGAGCCCACACACATCGCAGTGAGCACCCCCCGCAGTTTGCAGTTTGCAGTGAATAATTAATATAATTACGGAGGACGCGTCCCGTCGTCAGCCCGATGCGTGGCTGCGTCGGCATTTTTAGTTGATAGCCGATAATTGCCGTAAATAATTAAATATAGCCGCGGTATTAAATTAATTACGCGATCAGTCAATTAGTCAGCCTCCACCAATTTGCGGGTCTCGTATCACAGACTTGCTTAAGCACATCGTAATCTAAGACGGAGTGTGGCTCTCTCTTTACAGAGCCCAGTCTCAGAAGAGACTTCCACTGAGCAGTTTTTCACGCCTGTGAGGCACAGAGACAATCGGGCGTGAAAGTCTGCTAATTAAGTACGACAAATCGTCCACTGCGATGCGACGTCCGTTGCTTTTGACTTGCATTCCATGATTCTTTACTTGCCATGAAACAAAAGTTGGCAAGCTGACCGTTCATAATCTTTTTTTCTCTGAAGCAAATTCATGTGCTGTGATATTGGCGCTCTATTGAATGTGCACGGAAACTGTAAAAGAATTGAATGAGAGGTCAGCTGAGGTGGATGGTATTCACATCAGCTGAGCTGAGCGAGAGCTAGAATTTAGAAAACAAAAGGTGAACGAAGACAGCGACCACACGCAATAATGTTTGAATGTGGTTCATGGGAAGAGCCAGTAACACAACGTTCCGGGCAGTGTGTGCTCTGCCCGTCGTCAGGAGACCTAAAACAAGAAACCGAGTTACTTCACGACAAACTTCAAAAATGCACTCCGAGAAAATTCAGTTCACTATATATGTCTACTCACCTGCTACTGCTGCCACCACCCTTAGCTGACGGCTTCCAACTCATGGCGAGGGTCGGGTAATAATTCCTTTACCGATAATACTAAACCAAACAAAGAAGAAGAAGAGGAGACAAATCTGCAAAACACTGTCGACTTCAAGGAAGCAAGACAGATCCGACTGATAAGCAGGGAGAGAAAAACTCGCTCGCTCCGTTCTGTGGTCGGGCTAGTGAGTGCAGCGCGGTGTTCACTCGACTGACACAGCGAGCTGTATATAGTGGGGTTATTTTCTCGCAGTGAGATCGACGCCTGTGTATACCCAGCGAGCGGTGTAAGTGGGTGTGTTGCACGCAAGTACCTGGGCCTATGACTTCTGCGGGGAGCGTCCCGTTGTGTGAGAGGAACCGGTGTGACTCGGCCCTACAAAAGGCAATGATACGATACCCGTATACGATACCGTATCTGTCAGGTCCCCCGGCCAAGCTTACACACTGCCCATAACTCACGCATTAGAGCTGTCCCAACGTACCTGTACATGTACACAGCGCAGTCTCAGACAGTGCTCCCACACAATGCTTACTTTTGACAGCCATCCAATAGAATTCTTAGCTAAGGGAATGTGAGGGGGAGAGGGGGGAGAGGGGGCGGGTTGCGCTCTTCGACGAAAAAGGCGTCGTCGTATTCCCAGGGCAGATGTCTATCGCATGCAGCTTTGTTTTTTTAGGCTCCAGGTTTTTTTTTTCAAAAGGCCGATAAAGTTCACGGAGGCGCAAATTGCAGCTCGCGGTACGATGACCCTATTTAGACTTCGCGCATGACCTTCCGTGCGTGCAACGATTTTTCATGGTTATGAAAATAAAGTAGCCTTTAGTGATGTCGGCACCATCCTCCACCTCTCCCCTCTGTTTGATCTTTCTGCCGTCTGAACCCTTGGCAAACTGTTTTCCTCCAGCGGTATACAAGTGGAGCAATAAGCCATTTTATTATACGCAGTGGCTGTTGTTACGGCAGTCGTTCGTGTGGTTCCCTGACTTCACAGTATTTGTCAGGATGTTTAGCTCTTGGAACCAGACTATCAGCTAATAGACTGGTTCAACCAGCCTGCAATGCTGATGAAATACAATCAAGTCAGGGAACCACACGGACGACTGCCGTAACAACAGCCACTGCGTTTATTATAACGTTTGTGTCTGCGGGTCAATTTGCAGTGGCGAGGAGAAGGTGCATGGATTGGTGAAGGGTGAACCGACATAAGGTAGGCACGCACTGTGTTCAGCGGTTCTAAGCCACCGTTGGAATAGCCACAGGCCGCTTGTTGTGGATCCTGTGGTCCGTATGGAAACCGTTCGAATCGGGAGGGTGAATTCGGGGTGACAATCAACATGTACCCCCCCTCTCTCTCTCTCTCTCTCTCTCTCTCTCTCTCTCTCTCTCTCTCTCTCTCTCTCTCTCTCTCTCTCTCTCTCTCTCTCTCTCTCTCTCTCTCTCTCTCTCTCTCTCTCTCTCTCTCTCTCTCTATCTCTCTCTCTCTCTCTCTCTCTCTGTCTGTCAAAAAATCTCGCTCTTCAGTTCCGAAGACGAGACGGCATAATTATGAGGTCATGCGGAAAGAATTCTTTGCAGACCAGACGGCTTCCGAGGACGACGAGGTGGGGGGGGAGGGGAGGGGAGCAGGGGTTTGGCAGAATGTTGGGGCCTTAGGGTGCACTGATTTTGTTATTTTTGGTTCCCATCCCCAGGTTAGAAGTCGCATTCATCGACGTACGTACATCAATGCGTAGACTGGATGCACTGGGCTCGCATATCGGATACCAGACTGATCTGCTCTTAAGAGGCGCACTCCCTGCAATCTTCACGTACCATGCAAATATACTGTGTGACATGACCGAATAGCCAGACTATTAACGGGGCCCGATAGAATGACAGGGAACTGGTGTACGGCTCATTATTGTATAATAATATGCCAAGAAAAAGTCAACAACCAAAGAGCTTGGCACCCACCTCTAGCCCTCGTTGCCTTCGTTGCCCCTGGGAATGACACGAGATCACTCCACGCGCAGGCGCGCTCAACTCTGACCTCTGAGGGAATCTGGCTCCGCCCTTCGCGCGCCTTATCACGCCAAGGCGTGCGCTATAATCGCTTAATTTTGAAACGTGCAATTGCGCGACGCTTTCTAGTCGAGACGTTCCAATTTCGTGCTTTGGAACTCCGTTGACCTGAAAGATAGAAATTCAAAAGGAGAAAGACTGACATTCCCTTAATTTAATTGCTAACATGACCTTTCTTATTGTCTTTGACTTTTGTTTTGCATCGTGCAAATAATCGCAGCGGTCTAGCCATGCTTTATCTCTTGCGTGAATATTACTGGTCCCAGTACGTTGGTTAGAATGAAGATTTTTCATTTTTTATTAATTTTCATTCGTCCAAAAACAAAAAATTAAACAATGTCCTCTTCCTTGATAACAATTTACATACCCACGAGTTCTGGGTATACTCTGTGCCCGCTATGAGGTTTCCATAGTAACTAAATGCGAAGGGCGCCATTAACTGAGCCTAACAGTCCTCTTGGCTCTTGGGGTACAGACGAATCTCCGTCCGTGTTCGGGTTTCTTCCATTGGTACCCACGGAAGTTTGCCCATAGCGCGCTGCACATGCAACTGAGGTCAGAAGCCGCCATAGGCCTATTGGTTCACCGTGAAGCCAGTGTCTCCCATACCAACTCTACAGCCACTAGCCGCCATGTTGGTAAACCGCTCACGCTAATTCTGCAGCCTGCATCATTACGGGCGAGGGGAACGGCAGAGCCTGGGAGGCATGGGGAATGCTGACACGGCTCCAAGTTGGGAAGGGCTTTATGAGCGTCGATCCGGTACCGACGCGAATTACGTATTTCAATATACCATTCAATTTCGCCTAAATACGTAATTCGCGACGGTACCGGATAGTCGCCCATAAAGTACAACCTCTCCGTTAAGTTGGTGCACAGTGCGTAGAGTTCAGTGGTGTCTGGCCAGGAGCGCGCTACGGAGGCCCTGTAGTTCCGTCATCGTTCTCTGGTGCGACTCTCGCAAGCGAGCCTCCATGTCGGCGAGGCGGCGGGCCACTCCCTCCGGGGAGGAGCCGCCTGGGCCGGGCGAGTCCTCCGGGTGCAGCACACAAAATCCATCCAAGATGGCTCCGCCGAGCTGATTGTGTACCCACAACTTTTTTTTAATAAGGGGTCTTTGGAGGCTAATTAACTGATACATTGTAGAACAAGTGAAGCTTAAGACAACCTGGGGGTTCACTCTTCAATTTGGTATGTAATTTGGATTATATCTGGCTTTAAATGTGGCCCTATTTGGCTGTGGAAGTGAAGGGGTCCATCCCAAAATCCTTGCAGAAATTCGGCTTGGACGGCTTCACATTTTGGGGGTGTTTTTTTTTCTGAGGGTAATTAGCAAAAAATCTCATCGGCTAAGAGCACTAAAATTGAAAAGAATCTGAGAGATGAAGGTCCAAACTACAATTTTAAGTATAGATACAAGAACTGAGAGACTTTTGGGCATGGGATAATTGGCTTTGAAAGTGAGTGTTTTTGTACAGCGTTCAATGGGAGCTCTATTTAGTGTTCTGCACCCCTCCCCGTGGAGCGGGGGCACCGCCCCGGCATCGGGTCCGGTCTGAGGCAGGCGAGGACCCATCGCTCCAGGGAATGACTTCTGCTGGAAGAAGATGGCGAAATGACGTGTTGGGATCGTTACATAAATCGGTACTGAATGAACGTCTTTCCCATAGCACATTATCGGCCCCTTGGCCCAATGGATGATTGCAAGCTTAAACCATGGCGGGGTCGAATTTACTTTTTGCATTGAACGAAGGTTTATTTACAGAATTTACGTCAAGTTGTGTTCCTATGTACTGGTATTGTCTTTCCCATGACACACATTGGCCCAGTGGCCCCTTTTTCCCGGTTCCTGCCGGTATCAACATTCCTAACGGCGGCCCCTTTGAAGCCTTAGGAATGTTAGGAAAGTATTAGGACAGTATTAGGAAAGTGTTAGGAAAGTGTTAGGAAAGTGTTAGGAAAGTGTTAGGAAAGTGAGCGTAGACTGTGCGTGATTGGTCTGAGAGGCCGCGTCACGTGACATGAGGTCACGAACTGCTCGGAAAAACTTTTATTTTTAGCAACCCGTCACCCGCATACCGTACACGAGCGTACGTACAACGCGGTGGTTTTGAATAGAAGAACTTGGCTTCATTTCGGTCATCGCGTATACGCTCTTCAAATTCGCCTTTGCTCCGCTCAGCCCAGCTCTCTCGACGTGGTTTTGACGATTTCATGTACGTTGAAACTCATTTTAATCATTTTAGGTTAGTCATGAGGTGTTTTCCCGTGTTTTGGGGGCAGAAAATGTCCTTCCGTTCATCCGCACGACGTGTGGATCGCAGTGGATACGCTCCCCGTCAGTGCACAGTCTTGGGTCAGTTTATTCTTGGAAATGTTTGGAAAATTCAACATTTTTTTTGTCCATTTCCCTTACGTGTGCTGTCATGTTATTTATTTGTAATTCTTTTCTCATCTTTTATTTTAGTGATCCATCGCACAGCGGTAGGAAAACCTCGCTTCGATCGTTCGTCGATACTATGGCTACTGGCACCGCGACCTCTGGAGATTCCAGGTTCGAGTCCTGGCGGGGTAGAAATTTTCCTTTTGTTTGGGTCCTTACCACGACGGGATCTCCTCCTTCCCCTTCGCCCTCGCCCTCCTCGATGATGCCCAAACCCCTCTTCAAGATGGCGTCCATGCTCTCCAGACGCCGGGCCACGTCCGTCAGCACGATGGCCGTGTTGTCGGCCACACGAAGTCCTTGGACCAGGCGTCGTCTGCATGCGTGGGCCGACGAGGGGGAAAAAAACGAAACAGGAATAAAACACAGCACAATGAAAACTCATGAAATGCTTTGCTCGTTAACTGCGCGGACAACTGAATATTCCTGACATACGAGGCGCGAAGCAGCTGCGCGTAATGTGATGAGCGAACGACACCAGGGGCCAATTTCATAGCGCCGCTTAACTGCCAAAACAGGCTTAAGCACAAAAAGTCATGAGCCACAGAATCCCCTTGCCAACCCAAACTTCATTATTGTTTCATGTTCAATAAAGAAGAGTGAAATACAAGTCAGAAGCAATGAACATCAAACCGCAGGGCAGTTTGTAATCCTGCTTACACAAGGAAGACTTTTCCTGCTTAGCAGATTTGCACGCTTAAGCGGCTCTATGAAATTGGGACCAGGGATGGCGTGAACGGGTTCGGCTTAACTGGCGATCTGGTGCCGATGCGGTTCAATGGCTTCAGAGGTAAGCCGACGGTGCCGTCCCAATCTCTTTAGCAGAGTGCAGAAGCCATTTCAACGTTTGGTACGATTTCTAATGAGCGCCATGATGGTTTCGCGAGGCACATTGCAAACTGAACTTGATGCAGGCTTAGATTATAATTATGTAAGTTAATTGGCTTGGTGGAAGTACCAAATAGAAGGTTTGTGGTGACACCATGTAACACATCTAAAGTTTAAGTTACGACGGGCAGCGTACCCACTACCCGAAACGTTTGAGTTACCGGCTCCTTACGACGGGCAGAGTACACACTGCCCGAAACGTCGTCAGTCGTCAATCGTCAGTCACTAGTCGTCGGTCGTCAGTCGTTAGTCATTAGTCGTTAGTCGTTAGTCGTTAGTGGCTAGTTGTCGGTCGACGAAACCGCACCTTGAGTCTTGCTCTTGCGAATCTCCCTCCAGCGGCTGAGCACCAGGTAGAGGCGCTTGATGAGCCGTTTCTTCGTGCGGGCCCGCACACCGTCAGCGCCGCGGTCGGCCATGGCGGGAGCCAGGGATCGGAGCGCCCTCCAGAGTCTGCCGTCCGCCGTCAGGCCCGCTCGCCTGCCCGCTGTGCTTGAAGCAGTACAGGCGCCACGTGGCCTGGATGCAGCGTGCGGCATGGTGCTTCGTGCGGTCGGCAAAGTCTGTCCAAAAGGAGATTCACCGCCCAAAACAAAGAAGAAGAAATTTGGCTCGGCTCACTTTCATGAGAGACATTTGTAATGCCCTTTAGGAAACGAAGGCTTATGGACTCGAGTTTGGACTTACAGCCTTAAACACGATATAATGCAATAGGTATTCAAAGACAAGGCTTTGACTATGGGATCTTGGACTGGTGACAAATCCCTAAATTAAGCCACAAACCAGAACCTGTTTCTTTCAGGTTCTTGTGTGACGGGGATGAAGCCTGAGCCCTCACTCTCTTTCTCCCTGTTTCCCACCTCTTTCCTTTCTCACTAATTCACTCTCTCCCTGCTTGTCTCTCTCCCCACTTCTCTCTCCCCACTTCTCTCTCCCCTCTCTGTCTATCACCATTCTCTCCACCACATCTCTCTCCCCACCTCTCTATCCCCACCCTCTCTGACCACCTCTCTCTCTCCACCTCTCTCTCCCCATCTCTCTCTACACCTCTCCCCTCTTTCTGTCTCTGTATGTCTCTGTCTGTCTGTCCGTCTGTCTGTCTGTCTGTCTGTCTGCCTCTATCTCCCTCTCTCGTAGTCTCTCTCCCTCCCTGCCTCTTTCGTTCTCTGTCTCTCTCTCCCCGTCCTCTTTCTCTCCCCTCTGTCTCGGCCTCCCTGTCCACTATCTCTGTCTCTCTCCCAGTCTTTCTCTCTATCCCTCCCTGTCTGTCTGTCTGTCTCGTTCTCTGTCTCTCTCTCTCTCTTTCTCCGTATCTCTCTCTGTCTGCCTGTCTGTCTCTGTCTCTCAGTCTCTCTGTCTCTCTGTCTCTCTCTCTATGTCTCTCTCTGTCTCTCTGTCTCTCTGTCTCTCTGTCTCTCTGTCTCTCTGTCTCTCTGTCTCTCTCTCTCTTTCTTCGACTGACAGACCGACCTTGGCGCTCGACGTAGGCCAAGATCCGCTTCTCCTGTTGGGACATCTGCAGCGTCTCGTGGGTGACGCTGATGAGGAGGGCCATGAGGAAGATGCCGAAGACTGAGGACATGCCCACGAAGGCCCGGGCCACGATCGAGTCTGGCACCACATCGCCGAAGCCAAGCGTCGTCATGGTTACCACTTGCATCCAGATCACGTCCTAACCATAGCACGAGAGGGGGTTGAGAGAGAGGGGGTAGAGAGAGAGAGAGAGAGAGAGAGAGAGAGAGAGAGAGAGAGAGAGAGAGAGAGAGAGAGAGAGAGAGAGAGAGGGGGTTGAGAGAGAGAGAGAGAGAGGGGTTGAGAGAGAGAGAGAGAGAGAGAGGGGTTGAGAGAGAGAGAGATAGAGAGAGAGGGGTTGAGAGAGAGAGAGAGAGAGGGGGGTTGAGAGAGAGAGAGAGAGAGAGAGAGAGAGGGGTTGTTCACAGATTTACATGAAACTTGTAAAGTTAGAAGATGGTTATAGTAGAAACCTCGCACTGAAATATTTCTGCCTAAAATGTTGCATTTAAGAGAAAAGAGTAAAAGAAATCGTTTACGTCTCACCGAGATCTAAACTACTGTTCGGAACAGTACGGCGTTGAATGCTGAATTTTTGCGAAACAAATGAAGCGGTTTTCACGATTTTCTCGAGACTCGGTTGGCGGATTGAGCTGAAATTGTCACAGGTGTGCTATTTCATGCATTATGTTGGATCAGGCAACGTATGGATGCTATTCTTTGACCTAGACCAGTGTTGTGTAGGGGCTTTAAATCCGTGCTACAGAGCTGTTTTGCAATTTTTCTAATAATCAAACTGTTTTAACGCTCGTTATGGGGGTGTATTTGCAAGTTCAATGTATGCAGTTGTTTATGCTAATGAGAATTTCAATATTCATGAGCAAATTAATTTTGTGATGTCATCCCAGGATCATGCAACAGAAATCCAATTGGTTGTGTACAAACGTTTCTGAAAATTTCTGTTTTATCCCTAAACCTGTTGATCTACCGCCAAAAGGTATGCTTCATAATCATTTTAGTGAAGGAGTTTTTCATTAAAGCTAATCCACAGGAATTAATCTGCATTTTGAAACATAATGTTTTTCTTATTTATTTTAAGAGTGGGTTCCTGACATGACCTTCCAATAGCGCCCTCATTTTTATTAGGATTTTTTAAATGTAAAAAAGATGACAATTTCTGACTTCACTAACAAAAAGAAGTGAAGAATCTTGCCGATTTGTTATGTTCAATATGTTTGCACTGTGAAGGACACACAAAATAATTGGAAAGAATAATTATGAGAGATGAAGGTCCGAACTACAATGCTCCGTATGGCCATAAAAAAACACTGCGATTTTTGGTGTGGAATTGTTCGCCTCGAAAAGGATTTTGTTCTTCTCTTTTTAGAGTAGAGTACAAGGGAGTGTGTGCACACGTCTCGGGGTGCAGCACACAAAATCCATCCAAGATGGCTCCGCCGAGCTGATTGTGTACCCACAACTTTTTTTTAATAAGGGATCTTTGGAGGCTAATTAACTGATATATTGTAGGACAAGTGAAGCTTAAGACAACCTGAGGGTTCACCCTTCAATTTGGTATGTAATTTGGACCGTATCTGGCTTTAAATGTGGCCCTATTTGGCTGTGGAAGTGGAGGGGTCCATCCCAAAATCCTTGCAGAAATTGGGCTTGGACGGCTACACATTTTGGGGGTGTTTTTTTTCTGGGGGTAATTAACAAAAAATCTATGTATGACTAGTTGACAATTAGGGAAGGCCACCATCTAAGTGCCGGATAGCTCAGATGGGAAGAGCACTGGTGCGCAAAACCAGAAGTCCCGTGTCAATTAGTTTTCTTTGCCATTTTTGTCAATTTGTTCCCAATCTGTTTTTCCTTTATTTGTTTGACACATCTCTCTAGAAGAAAAAAACATGTACAATGTATATCTATTCATACCAGAAATATCTCTACAACTCTAAATATTAACTTTGCACATCCAGAAAAGGTTTGGGAATTAAAAGTCAACTTTGCATACCATACATAATTATGCGAAAAAGCAAGGCCTGATTTTGATTTCTAAATCGGCGACCAATGACTTGGTCAAGGCTATGTCACACCACGAACTGTCACTGAGGAACAAGCAAATGCACAGACAGGTCAAATAAAAATGGGGTTTTTAATAGTGCCTTTTGATCGGAACAAAACTCAGACTGATACAAAACTGCCCATCCCTGTTAGCTGACAAGAATGAACTTAAATTATACGAATCCTAAAGAGTAAATGGGGGCTATTGTTTTCGTTTGGAGTTAGTCCTCTGGGACTATTTCTTAAGATCACATTTTCAAGATTTTTAAGACGCGGAGACAAATTTGGGCATTCACATTCAAAAACCATTTCGAATCCGAAAAGCTTTTGAAGCTGAAAAGAAACACTGGCCCACTTTTGCACCTCTAAGTACGGTGTTTTTAAACATTAATTTGGGGGTTGGAAAGAATTTTCAGTGATTTCTGTAAATTTGGGTGTTTTTTTCTTCAACTATGGAATAAGGATTGGTCTGAATGGCAGTATTCTTCCATTGTCATAGTTACTAGGTTGTAGTTTGCGTGGCTGTTATGGTGACTGTTTATGTAACATTGTGGACTGCATACAGTAGTCATTGGCCTAGTACATGGGTCTGCCAGACCAATGCCAAAAATGGTTCAGTGCCCATTGGTATAGTTTGGTTCATGGAGTCTGCCAGACCAATGCCTAAATGACTGGACTGGGTCCACTGGTCCAGTGCCCATTGGTCTAGTTTGGTTCATGGAGTCTGCCAGACCAATGCCTAAATGACTGGACTGGGTCCACTGGTCATTGGTCTAGTTTGGTTCATGGAGTCTGCCAGACCAATGCCTAAATGACTGGACTGGGTCCACTGGTCCAGTGCCCATTGGTCTAGTTTGGTTCATGGAGTCTGCCAGACCAATACCTGAATGACTGGACTGGGTTCACTGGTCATTGGTATAGTTTGGTTCATGGAGTCTGCCAGACCAATGCCTGAATGACTGAACTGGGTCCACTGGTCCAGTGCCCATTGGTATAGTTTGGTTCATGGAGTCTGCCAGACCAATGCCTAAATGACTGGACTGGGTCCACTGGTCCAGTGCCCATTGGTATAGTTTGGTTCATGGAGTCTGCCAGACCAATGCCTAAATGTCTAAACTGGGTCCACTGGTCCAGTGCCCATTGGTATAGTTTGGTTCATGGAGTCTGCCAGACCAATGCCTGAATGACTAGACTGGGTCCACTGGTCCAGTGCCCATTGGTCTAGTTTGGTTCATGGAGTCTGCCAGACCAAGGCCTGAATGACTGGACTGGGTTCACTGGTCCAGTGCCCATTGGTCTAAGTTTGGTTCATGGAGTCTGCCAGACCAATGTCTAAATGACTGGACTGGGTCCACTGGTCCAGTGCCCATTGGTATAGTTTGGTTCATGGAGTCTGCCAGACCAATGTCTAAATGACTGGACTGGGTCCACTGGTCCAGTGCCCATTGGTGTAGTTTGGTTCATGGAGTCTGCCAGACCAATGTCTAAATGACTGGACTGGGTCCACTGGTCCAGTGCCCATTGGTGTAGTTTGGTTCATGGAGTCTGCCAGACCAATGCCTAAATGACTGGACTGGGTCCACTGGTCCAGTGCCCATTGGTCTAAGTTTGGTTCATGGAGTCTGCCAGACCAATGTCTAAATGACTGGACTGGGTCCACTGGTCCAGTGCCCATTGGTGTAGTTTGGTTCATGGAGTCTGCCAGACCAATGCCTAAATGACTGGACTGGGTCCACTGGTCCAGTGCCCATTGGTCTAAGTTTGGTTCATGGAGTCTGCCAGACCAATGCCTGAATGACTAGACTGGGTCCACTGGTCCAGTGCCCATTGGTCTAAGTTTGGTTCATGGAGTCTGCCAGACCAATACCTGAATGACTGTACTGGGTCCACTGGTCATGTAACCCATCAGTCCTCTAGACCAATGCCCGACTGACTGGGTTGGGTCCAATCGCCCATTTGGTCTTACCCAGCGTGAACACAAGGTCACTTAAGGGCAACCTGGGTTGATCACGGGAAGCTTATTGAACGCACCCTCATGGCCATCACCTCTTCTCCTTCTACGCCTTGCCATCCATCCATCCAAAGCCCCCCCCCAAAAAAAAAAAAATTAAAAAAATTGCTTAATATGTACAATAATAAAGGCAGGGAATATCTACAAGAAATCCTCGTTTTCCTTTTTCATCCTGCTAAGGGATGTCAAGTCACTGGTTTTTTTTTTTTCCATCATTGAATGTCTTCTTCCTCAGCGTATCTTCCTCTTCTTGGCCGGCACGGAGGACCTGGGTCGGGACTTGCGCCGCCGCCGGTCACGCTTGCGGCTGGTGGCCTTGGTCAGGCGGCCCAGGCTGACCCCCTGGCGCCGCTTGATGAGGGCGTGCTTCTCCACCAGGCTGGCCAGCTTGCCCTGCTCCGCCAGCATGGACAGGAAGGTGCAGATGAAGGGGTCGTAGTTGTGGGAGCGGCGGCAGTCGTCAATCTGTCGGGAGAGGGGGGAAGGGGAGGCGGCAGAGGACATCAAGGAGGAGGAGGAGGAGGGGAGGAGGAGGGAAAGGACGAGATGGTGTTCATCAATGAATGCAATGCTCAAGGCCACGCAGGATCGAGACACAGACCTTCAAATTGTGTTCCATCTATCAGAGTGCAGGAGGGGAAGGGGGAGGAGGTGAAGGAGCAGGAAGTAGATGAGAAGGAGGTGAAGGATGAAGTTGAAGAGGTGGAGGAGGTGAAGGAGCAGGAAGTAGATGAGGAGGAGGTGAAGGATAAAGTTTGAGAGGTGGAGGAGATGGAGGAGGTGAAGGAGCAGGAAGTAGATGAGAAGGAGGTGAAGGATGAAGTTGAAGTGGTGGAGGAGGTGAAGGAGCAGGAAGTAGATGAGGAGGAGGTGAAGGATAAAGTTTGAGAGGTGGAGGAGATGGAGGAGGTGAAGGAGCAGGAAGTAGATGAGAAGGAGGTGAAGGCTGAAGTTGAAGAGGTGGAGCAGGTGAAGGAGTAGGAAGTAGATGAGGAGGTGAAGGATGAAGTTGAAGTGGTGGAGGAGGTGAAGGAGCAGGAAGTAGATGAGGAGGAGGTGAAGGATGAAGTTGAAGAGGTGGAGGAGGTGTAGGAGGAGGAAGTGGAGGAGGAGGAGGAAGTGGAGGACGAGGTGAAGGAGGAGGAGGAACATGAGACATGCCATGGATCAAGAAGTCTCAAGAATGACTCTCAAGTCTGATTCCCCCTCTCCCCCAATACAATTGCCACACCCTGCCGTAACACCAATCCCATGGGCCATTGACCCCTGTCCTCTGGCCGACCAGAGTCGCTCACCTTGTACTTGTTGCGCTTCTCCTTTTCGTCCAGAAGTTTCTGCTCGTAGCCGTCAATCTCACCCTCCACACTCTTCAGCAGCTCCAGCAGATCCTGGCACAACAAATGGAAAAGCAGACTTCAGACTGACTGGGAAATGTCGACTGTCAATAGAGCCCAGCTAGTCTGGACCGGTAAATCTACACTTGACTAGCGGATGGCTGATGGCCAGCGCACTGAAGTTCATGCCTGAGTAACTCTAGTCAGGTCAACTTGTACTGGTTTTGTCGAGTGCTTGATTGTGGACTCTTGACCAGATACAGCGGTCTATTTTGTCTGGTGACAGCATGGAGTCAAGACTAGGGCCACTTTGTTCATTGCCCACTGGTCTGGTTTTGCCGTGGAATCCACTCGAGCAATGACTGTTTTGGCCCACTGATACTGTAGTCATTGGACTAGTTAAGTCATGAAGTGTGCTAGACCATTGCCTGAATGACTAGATCAGGCGCACTGATGCAGTCATCCATTGGAGTAGATTGGTTCATGGAGAATAGGTCCAATGAGTCTAGTTTAGTTCATGGAGTCTTAATGACTGGATGCGGTTTATCACCCATTGGTCATTGGTTCAAAGTCTGAAGTGACTAGAACGGTGGCTTGGTTGATTCTGGACTCACCCTCTGTGCAAACGGCGGCTTGCCGTGCTGGGAGAGGAGAGTGCAAGGGCTGGCTTGAGCCCCCGGGCCCTGGTCCATGGTCCCGGCCCGATGGGTGCCCAGGTCAGGCAGCATCAGCCGCCGTAGCGCTGCCTGGCCCGGCAGTGCCAGTCGCCCCAGGGGCAGCCAGGCATCGCCCCGGCCCTGGCCCAGGCCGCCGGGGGTCAGCAGCGAGGCCTCCAGTCGCTCCCTGGCCCCAAGCACGGCGCCGGCGCCCCGCCAGGCCGGGCTGCGGGGGTCGGGGCTGCTGGTGGGCGAGATGTCCCGGCTGCCCAGCGGCGAGTTGAAGGCGCTGCCAACCTCCGAGGCCGTGTCGGTGCTGACGTCGCTGGACAGCGACGAGGGGCTGGCTGCAGCAGCCACAGCAGCACCGGCATCAAAGACGGTCTGGATGCGAAGCTGCGAGGCCAGGTCGGCCTCGGGCTCCACCAGAGGTCGCCGGATGGACCCCTGCTGCTGCTGCTGCTGCTGCTGCTGCTGAGGTAGCAACTGCGGAGGGGGCGGCACATGCGGCATGCGATCGCTGAACGTGACACGGTGGCCGCCGTGCGCCGGTCCCGGCCCCATGGCCTTGTCCTCGTCCAGGCTCTTCAGGATGCCCTCAATCTTGCTGCTGCGGGCGGCGGCCGCCCGGTCCTCCTCGCTCTCGTCGTCCGTCTGGTAGTTGCTCTCCGAGCCGCTGGCCGAGGTGGTGGAGGACGGCACCGAGGCTGCCTCCTCGTCCGAAATGAGCGGCGACTTGGCGTAGTTGTGGTTATCCAAGGCTGGGGGAAGTCTGGAGAGATCGTTTTGGGTTTTTCTTAAAAAAAGGGATTTTTGCAATGGGTGCACGCCACTCAATAGACTGCAGCCTACAGACGTGACCTCACGCTTGATCACTCGTTAGCAGAAGATACTGTACCAATACAGGACATTGTTTTAGTTGAATATGTTATCTACAAGATTCATGATCGGTGTTTGCTAATTACCGCAAGATAAAATATATCACTCCCTAAAATAGGTCATCAAGCCTCGTGGTTAATTTTTTAACCGGGCTACTAAATTGAGTATTTTGCTAGCCCGCAGCAAGTTTTACTAGCCCTGTATAATTAATATTGACTTTAACACAAGGTTAATAGGTCAACAAATTATTAGTTTCTACTTTCGCACGCCCATCCGCATCGTTTTTTGCCTCCACACCGCTGTCTACTTTTTACTAGTCCTTCGGGCTAGCAAAGTGGGTCATTTTACTAGCCCGCAGCTGTTTTTATTAGACAATGACCGTCGGGCTAGCGCTAAGGTCGAGCCCTGGGTCATGATACAAATTGCGTTTATGATAATAAGTACGGCTTAACAGCCGTATTGAATTCATCCATGTAAGGAAGCACGGGAAATACAAAGATAGGTAGAAGAATACCATATACGATTCGTCCTCAGGATGTAAGAAGAAAGATGTTTATGTTTATCTTGGGGTATCTATAAAGTGTGAGGATTGGCCACCGCAGAAGATCGGTATGCAACTCTTGAATTGTAAAAAAAGAGGAAAATGTCCGAATGAAACAGCGTGGGGTTTGGATTCTAGATGCTCTGTGGTGCATTCTGAGCAGTTTATGACTACTTATGACTTTAAGCTGAGTGACAGATTTTAACCTTTTTCAAGGCATACACCCAGAAAATTTAATTTTTGTTTCCACAAAATGAAAAGTAAACATCAAAGTTTTTAACCTGATCTCAGCATGTGTTTTAAATAATAGTTATGGGAGAAGATTTTTTTTTTTATTTTTTTTTTTTACAGATTTCTTTTTTAAGGCCGAATTTTTTAAAAAGCGGAAATCCGTGGAAAAGTTGCATGCCTCACTGTACCTGTACTGCTGGATACTCTCCACGGCTTTGACTTTCTTGCAGTGCTTTTTGTGCTTCTTGTGCTTCTTCTTTTTCTTCTTCTTCTTCTTCTCCTTCCTGCCAGACGAGGAGGAGGAGGGGATGGCAGCAGCAGCTGCTGCGGTGGTGGTGGTGGCGGCGGAGGTGGTGGCAGTGGCAGAGGCAGACAGGGCCCAGTCAGGGGTGGGCTGGACGGGTTGGGCAGTGTGAGTCCCGGCTCGGTCCCTCCTGCCCTCCGGGGGCCCCTGCTTGGCGTCTGGGCATCCCGGAGACTGGGCGGGTCTCGGGCCGGGATCTGGCGGCTGGCCAGTCGGCGGTGGGGCTGAGGGCTGTGGCCTGCCATTGGTGAAGAGATGCGGGTGGGTAGCTCGTATCAGCTGAAGAAAGAGTAACAGAGTAAGCCAACAGTCAAATCTGGAAAAAACTGAATGCTGGCCAATTCCATTGAGATATGTGACCTGGCACAACGACATGAGGAATATCCCACCAAAACACTTTTTGAGTAAACAACGCCTGAAGTTAAAGTATCTTCACAAATCGATTACAAATTAATTTTCTTATTTTGGTATTTTCGGAAATTTTAAGTATTAGAGGATATTATATTTTGATATCATTTGAAAGGTAATGGTATACTCTTTCACATCATAAGAAAACATCAAAATCTCAAAAGTGGGGTTATTTCTCATTATGCTGTGCCGGGTCACATATACTCAAACCTCCCTTTGGCTCAGAAAATAAGGCTGCCAGCAGTGACACCATGTAAGTCATCTCTTTTGAGTGGGAGTACCAGCTCTTTCCAGAGTCAAACTCCTTCTCAAAATGAGGGGACTTATGTAATCTTCGCAAACTTTCCGCACAGCCACAGATACCCCCATTATAAAGCCCCTACACAACATTGCTAGGATCGAAAAACAGGGATGTACACAGATTCACATGAAACTTATACAGTTTGAAGATGGTTATGGTAGAAACCTCGCACTGAAATATTTCTGCCTAAAATGCTATTTTTTGAGAAAAGAGTAAAGAAATAGTGTACATCTCACCGAGATCTTAATTATTTTTCGGAACAGTACGGCATTGAATGCTACATTTTCGTGAAACAAATGAAGCGGTTTTCACAATTTTCTCGAGACTCGGTTGGCGGATTGAGCTGAAATCTCCATAGATGTGCTATTTCATGCATATATGTTGGATCAGACAATGTATGGATGCTATTCTTTGACCTCGACCAATGTTGTGTAGGGGCTTTAAGCAAACCATAGTAACAGACAAGCAAAAAGCAAGCAGCAACACACAACCCGTTTAACAACCGGGAGACTGTTTGCACTTGGCAGATGAAGCAGCTCTATGAGACTGGAGCACCAGTGGGCCCTGGGAGCACCAGTGGGCCCTGGGAGCACCAGTGGGCCCTGGGAGCACCAGTGGGCCCTGGGAGCACCAGTGGGCCCTGGGAGCACCAGTTGGCCCTGGGAGCACCAGAGGGCCCTGGGAGCACCAGTGGGCCCTGGGAGCACCAGTGGGCCCTGGGAGCACCAGTGGGCCCCGGGCGCACCAGTGGGCCCTGGGAGCACCAGTGGGCCCTGGGAGCACAAGAGGTCCCTGGGAGCACCAGTGGGCCCTGGGAGCACCAGAGGGCCCTGGGAGCACCAGAGGGCCCTGGGAGCACCAGTGGGCCCTGGGAGCACCAGAGGGCCCTGGGAGCACCAGAGGGCCCTGGGAGCACCAGAGGGCCCTGGGAGCACCAGTGGTCCCTGGGAGCACCAGAGGTCCCTGGGAGCACCAGTGGGCCCTGGGAGCACCAGTGGACCCTGGGAGCACCAGAGGGCCCTGGGAGCACCAGAGATCCCTGGGAGCATCAGTGGGCCCTGGAAGTACCAGAGGTCCCTGGGAGCACCAGAGGGCTCTTGGACGGCCTTCCCACCTTGTCCAGGGCATCCAAAATGATCTGCTTGTTGTTCTTGAGTGTCTCCAGTTTCTGCTCGTACGACTGGCATCTGTCACCTACCACGGCCATCAGGTTAAAGCGAATATCCGACGATCCCCTAACGCAGAAATGGATCCAAAAAACAAAACAAATGACACCAGCTCATCTCGTTCTAATCCAAAGTGTGAACGTTAAGAGTTTTTCCTCAACTTTGATTGAGAGTGAAGTTCAAACAAGCTGCATCCACTTTGCGTGATGCCCTTACAGCTGCTGCCGGGTTTACAACAAATTGTTGTTCGAAATCGGAATGAAAAAGGGGCTGTGATCCCTGGAGATATACAGCAGTTAAATGCTTCTTAATAGACAATACTTGACATCACGATGATATAAAAACCATGAAAAGACAACATCAATTGAATCATAGATACATGGAGCAGGACGGGTCAAGCATATAGAAAATAAAGATGATTTTAAACAGTTAAAAAAAAAAAAAAAATGATGAGAAGTATCCATTGCAATGAGTCAACCAGTATGTGAATGTGGAGGAGGTGACAAGGAGTCATCTTCTGGAATGCCCACTTCTGCCCAATCCCTGTACCCGAGCTGAACCTAATGGG
This sequence comes from Luidia sarsii, assembly GCA_949987565.1. NCBI lineage: Eukaryota > Metazoa > Echinodermata > Asteroidea > Paxillosida > Luidiidae > Luidia > Luidia sarsii. The sequence goes on along the minus strand of OX465103.1, from coordinate 6,496,574 downwards.
GTCCCCTGCGTCCAGTATTTGTTAGAAGAAGAAGCAATGAGTATTCTTTTCTACCCTTCATTTTCCAGCCTCTCGCTGATGACTCGTCGGAATTTCTCTGTCCAGTCCTCGTTCTCTCCCCACGGCCCTGGAAAAGGTAAGGCAAACAAGTCTATTTAATCAAGACGACTAACTCCCCATATGTCACTGATCAGCGAGTGACCGCCAACGACAAACTCTTGTGATGTGTAAGGTTGCAAACAGCTTCCCGACTAAAATGACCAGATTGCAAACCTCATAAATTAGGAGGGCCCGACGTTGAGATCCAGCACTCATGAAACAATCTCAAATGGCAGAGGGCCTAGTGTTTCCATCCTAGCAGGACCCATTCTCAAAGACGGCAGCTTCCATGACACTAGTCTGGCGCCCCCTATTGTCTGCCTGTAGGTTATATAGTAGGGCCGTTTCCAATGGCCGTTTCCAAATAAACATTTCAAATCACGTTTCAAACTCCACTTATTATGTGTGTATAGACACAATAAACGCGATTATCAATGGGATTTGAATCGCAATTTAGACTCCATAATTAGTGACATTTTTTTCAAAATAATTTGTGACGTAATGTGTGTGGGAACGTTTTTTTTTAATCCCACAATGCACTGGTCGCGCTCCGATTGACAGGAAGTGCTGTGCTTGTTTATATGTCTCCCTGCATGGGCCACCCTCAAGGACACATTCAACATTTCACCACAACTGCTAACCACTCATCGCAATTGTTTGGCAAGCAAAAGGAAATTGTGATTTCTGAATTGTGATTCAAATTGTGATTATTTGCAGTGAAAAAAACAAAACAAACAAAAAGCTAATTTCTTTATCTAAACGTTTAAATTTTGAATTGATTTTGTTTCCACCATAGTTTCCCGGTACAATTTTTAGGGTCGCAGCCTAATTTTAGGGTTGGTCGGGTAAAAGGAAGCCGAACTTTTTTATTTGGGGGGGGGGGGACTATTGTCTGTAGTTAAGAGATCCCTACCCTCACTCCAGCGCTCACCGTGATCAATCGGATAAGGCTTGAGGCCGTCCAGCTCAATCAGCCGGTTCTTGATGGGCACGTAGCTGACAAAGTGGAAGGTCTCCCTGGCCCTGGTGGTGGTCAGCCCCATCTGTTTCTCGGGCACCTGGCGGGGCTCTGGGTGGGCGTGGGAGTTGTGGATCTGAGCCAGCTCAGGCACGTTGCCGATGGCATAGCCTTTATTCTACGGCCAACGACAACAAAAAAATGAATGGGGTTTCAAAGTCAAAAAATGTATTACTTTCTCATCCTTCCAAGTTTTCCCCTAAAGACGTGTAGTCTAATTCTTAAGTACAGTACGATATGTAGGATTCAATGGCAGGAAACAGACAAAATCAATCCAAGTCTTTTTATCGCTTTATAAGAGATGGAGCGTGGCTCTGAAAAGAAATCCATCTCGAAAGAGATGACTAACACAGCGTCACCGCAAAACGTTCCTTTCCGTACTTCCGCCGGGCAAGCCTTCCAATCTTATCAAGCGTCATTCTAGAATGCTCTCGGATTGAGGTGGGTAGAGGTCAGACAGCTCCTTACCTCGGCGCTGAAGTCTCTGGTGTAGTCCTTGAGTTTGCGCAGGGTGCTTCCCAGCTGAACGCAGTGGCAGTTGAGGAGAACACTCAGCAGGGCATGGGTAGCGCAGGAGTTGGGCATTTTCTGTTGTCGGGGGGGATGGAGGGGTGCAGTTCATAACATGTTTGCATAAAGGAGAATATCATTCAATGACAGTTTGCCCTACTCAACATAATAAGCACAGTGAACTTAGTGCTTTGCCCGATTGCCTGCTAACAAAATTACAGGTGGCTCGGGCGGGATTTGAACCCGTGACTCTTGCTTTTTAGTGCACACGTCTTAACCACTTACCACTGAGTTGGTCCAGTTTGCATGAAACCTTAGCAAAAAATGGAAGAGCACAACTTATGTACCAACTCCTAGAACAACTGAGACACTTGCTAATATCCACGGTGGAAGACGCAAGTCCACTTACAGTAGGGTGGTCTGTAGTGACACCACGCAAGAAAATCTCTCTCCAATTTTTTCAATTTGTTCAAAAGTTCCCAGTCAGTTTTTCCTTTGTTTGCTTGACAAAAAATGGACATTGTGGAAGCAAGGGACAACCGAGCAAACAGAAGAAAGGATTTTTTTTTTCCCCCACCCCCCCCCCAAAAAAAGAGGCATGGACCAGGGGAAGGCCCTCCCTCTGCCTCACCTGGTGGGCAAAGAACATGTCCCCCGCAGCCTCAACGTCGGTCAGGTAGGCCTCGTCGCCGTTGGTCTGCACCTTGCGCCTCGCCCGCCTCTCCTCGATCCACTTGAAGAGGAAGATGAACCCATAGACGGGGCCCTCAATTGGCTTCTGCAGGTCGTAGATCTCCTCCACCTGCACGCCTGTCACACCTGGGATGGATTTCACAAGGCTTTAATGGTGCAGCGTAACTTGACTTACCATGGATAACCCATCGTAAGTTGTGATATATAGTGAAAGGTCTGATGGATTCAGTCCATTGCTTATTGCCTTGCTGCTGGCCATAAGCAATATGTATAAGTCTGCGGTGACACCATGTAAAAATCTCTCTTTTTGTGAGTTCTGTATACATGTGTGGTTCTGAAAAGAACCGGACGTTTCGAACAGTATACTCTGTCTTCAGGAGACTGCTGGCCAGTGGCCTTATGTTACAGGCTTGATGAAATTGACCACTGGGTCCACAATTGGGGAGGAAGGGAGGGAGGGAGGGAGGGAGGGAGGGAGGGAGGGAGGGAGGGAGGGAGGGAGGGAGGGAGGGAGGGAGGGAGGGAGGGAGGGAGGGAGGGAGGGAGGGAGGGAGGGAGGGAGGGAGGGAGGGAGGGAGGGAGGGAGGGAGGGAGGGAGGGAGGGAGGGAGGGAGGGAAGGAGGGAGGGAGGGAGGGAGGGAGGGAGGGAGGGAGGGAGGGAGGGAGGGAGGGAGGGAGGGAGGGAGGGAGGGAGGGAGGGAGGGAGGGAGGGAGGGAGGGAGAGATAGAGACTTGACATGGACCAGGGCCTTCAATTTCAGCCCTGGGACATTTTCTCAAAGACAAACAATAGAAGCCTTCTGCCTTTGCGTGATCGTGTCAACAACGGCCGCGTTAATGTGTAACCATGCATCGGAAATAAATAGTCAGCACCTCCAACACAAGAACGTGTGACCAAGATAAAAGACATCTAGGTTTCTGACTTTAAAAATTTGGTGCGCCAAAAGAGGGCGCCCTTTATTTCTTTAAGTGGAAAGGGTGATCAAAGTTTCTTTGTTGGCCGGAATGTGAAGCTTTATCCTCAATGTGAAGGTTTATCCTCAATGCAAATGTACACGCGCCGTTCATAGAGGTCTGTCCGCTGGCCGCGTTGGACAGTGACCGCAATATCTTAACTTGAAATGTCGATGGGGACTTTGAAAGGTGGCAGTTATGGACAAAAGGCCCCTTTATAGAGGTGGAAGAATAAGCAGGTTTCACTGATTGTATAGTACATGTATATAGCAGGGCATACAAAAATGATAACTTCGTACAATTTATTTCCATTTGGCCTCTGTGCCCTTTCCCAATTCTTTTTGGGGCCTTGTTGCCCTACCCACTGGCCTTGGTGCCCCCGAAAATTTTGCATCATTCAAGGCCAAAGTGGCCTTGCCCTGAAAATTACCAATTTCAAGGCCTGCCACTGCCCGCCTTTCCAGTGCTGCTTCTTTTTTTAGTTCGCTGGTCACTTCATTAGTTAATGATAGCACCTTATCAATTTGATTAGTCCTGGCTTTATACTTCAGAAATCAAACATGGTTGTGGTATTTTGAAGTTTTGGGTAGGGTTAGGAGGGAGGTCGACTTGTCGGTGGGTCGACTTGTTGCTGACAAGTCGCCGACAAGTCGCCACCGCGACAAGTTGACTTTCGTGAAAACGAAAGTCAAAATTTCGGCAAGTCTTTGCTGGTCGCGAAATGTCGGTTAGTCGACATTTCGTCCCAGGCCTAGTTAGGACAACAACATTTTAAAAAGGAGTTTTTTAGTACTGTAATTGCATTGCCATATTAAATTAGTTTGTTGTTCCTGTCTGACTTGTGTGCAGGTATCCTGATATATATCTGTCCCCCTCCCACTCCCAATCACAATCTCCATGTGCAAAATACTCACCAAATTCTTCAACTAACAACGTGAAGAGACCTGTTGAGCAGAAAGAGAAAAAACAAATTACTATACTGGAGTCACTGGAAAGCAGCCCGGCTTTCTGGCCAGCCAGTGAAAGGGGCAACGACGGCCAATAATTAAAACTTGATGTACCGGTGGCGAAACTGCATACAAGTTGACCAAGCCGCGTACGAGTTGACCTGTGTACAAGTTGACCAATTTGCGTACAAGTTGGCAAGGGTACGAGTTGACCAATTTGTGTACAAGTTGGCATGTGTACGAGTTGACCTGCTCCCATGCAGAATACCCCTCCACTACATACATGTACATGTACGTGAAGCCCTTCCCCTTGTGTGTGCAATGCAGTGCAGGCCTACGTCTGTGTTCAGTGCAAGAGGTGAGTGGCAGGGTATTCTGCAGTAGTGCCTTGTAATTTGTATCCAGTCTCCTTCAATTCTAAAATCAGGATATGATATTATGAGCCCTGTTTTAGTGTTTACGGGTCACTCTAGGCGGGCCCCAATCTATGCCCAATCATTGAATCAATAATAATGTCAGTTTAAGTTTAAATATCCTCTTGCTCTTCTCCAATTTTCATCGTCATGATATTCTGCCAGTTCTGGCATTCGTTCAGCTTACTTAGTTACTACTACGTCTACAGTACTAGTAATTTACTACCCATCTCAATTTTTTTCTGCAACTGAGCAAGTGTGAAGTGGTTGTGCAAGACGAGCCAAGACAGTGTGATTCACTGAGGAGTGAGTGTAACATTTCTACATACATTTTTTTTCTGCCTTTCAGAAAGGTCCTGCTACTGCTAGGATCGAAACGTCAGGCCCACAAAATTTTAAGATTTGCATTTTGGTAATTTTACTTTTTAGTCAGTAAAAAGCAGTTTGCAACATTTTTGTATATTACATTTTTTGTTACTGAATGTCAGAATATAGTGGTCTAACTACCCTTTCTTTACGGTGTAGGTATTAAAGTTTTAAACTGACACCCTTCTCAAAACTAACCCAACGATTACCTTGCACATAAACCTGATCATATGTATATTATCACGAAACTAATGCAGTGCAATTCATCGAATAAGAAACGGCCGGTTCATCCAGTAAACCAAATAAATAGTTTATAACTAAAATCGTGTTGATTCAAGTACAATAGGAGGTATTCCACTTACCGGGATCACTCTCCAGCTCAAGCCATCCCTCGTTCATTTTTTTGGTCTCACTCAAGAATCGACACAAACGGTCAATCCGTCAAATTGGTAGAATCATAGGCAACACACTTCAGTAACGTACATGTAAATACATGTGTGACAATCACCGAGGCTGAGGCTGCGAATGACAACGATAGCCGGATGAAGGAATGGGACGAATCCGCTATTTTCACGGCAGTTTTCGTTGCGGCGGCAGCGGCTGCTTCTACGGTGGCCCTTACAAGACAATGCATCAGTATTCATTGGGAAGCATTGAAAGACGGGTTATTTTTATTTCATCGAATGCATATGAAAAGACCAAACTATAGTCATCCATTCAGTTTCAGTCTATTTTCCAGTTAATCAACAGAGCAATAACACATATACATAGTGAGGCGGTAAGCTAATTGAAAAACAATAACTGGAGGAGGTCTGGAAGCTGAGACCCCTAACATCCATTGAAGGACAGTCAGTCAAGGAAAACTCAGCCCAACTCAAAAACCATTTGCCGGTCAAAATTTAATGATAAATAAATCGTTGAATTATCTTTATTATCTAAATTAATTTCTTTTCTTGATAAAAATGGTAACATGTCCGCCTTCTACTTTACACATTCTCAAAAGTACTACAAACATGTATCTACTGTTCTAAAATATCAATTAACATTGTTCAATTGTGACATTATGAAAATAACTGTATAATTTATAATTATGTAAAAAGTGATATACAAAAATGTTGCAAATTGCTTACTGACTACAATTACCGAAATGCAAATCTCAAAATTTAGTGGCCCTGACGTTTCGATCCTAGCAGGACTTTTCCTCTGCCTTTGAGAAAGGTCCTGCTAGGATCGAAATGTCAGGCCCACTAAATTTTGAGATGTATTATGTGACACCTCAGAAAATGTGACACGACAAGGATGGTGTACTTGAACCCCAATGACTGGCTCTTTAATGGTGTAGCGTCATTTAAAGTAAACTAAACTAAACCCCCAGTCTAGTCATCCAGGGAGAAATCTCAAGGCGACTACGGTATTCTTGTAGTTTGAGAAATGCAGACCTATTACATGTTACACAATAATCACATGTATGTAGGACAAGTACTTAGGCTTGAATGACTCTCTGCTAATACAAAGTGGGTCAAGCGAGGGCGCTGCGCGGGAGAAATATGCAAATGAGCTGTCACATAATAATATTTAGGGTGATATACAAAATTGTTGTAAACTGCTTACTGACTAAAATTACCAAAATGTAAATCTTAAAATTTAGTGGGCCTGACGTTTCGATCCTAGCAGGACCTTTCTCAAAGGCGGAGTGACAAGGACAAAACAGATACATGTACACGAAGGAAGGGGGGAGAGTGAATAGGACACAGATGAGAAACAGAGGACAAAGAGTGAAGCTGGTAGGGAAAGATCAAAAGGAAGGGTAAGGAGTAGGGTAGGGATTAGTGAGAGGAGGGGGAAAGATCAAAGAGAAGGGCAAGGAGTAGGGTAGGGATTAGTGAGAAGAGGGGGAAAGATCAAAGAGAGAAGTGTGAAGGACTGAACACAAAAGAAGGATTATCAGAAAGCCGCATGGTGTTTACCATTACCCTCCTGGATGTTGAGACCATGTGGTTGAATAGTCAGAAGACGCTTCATCCACATTTTCTCACGGCTATAAGACGGACTGCATTACTACGGTGACCAAGTGATTCTATGCCCAGTACACTCATATCTGATATCGAATGATCAGGGAGATTGAAGTGATACCCAACAGGGGTGTCCATTTTACCGGTTTTGATAGTAGACCTATGGCCATAGATCCGTTTTTTGAGGGTGTTTTTGGTCTCGCCAACATACTGAATATTACAAACTCTACAAGAGATGAGGTATATGATGTTGGAGGTAGTGCACGTGATACAGCCATGGGTCGTGTGGGTAGTTCCAGAAGAATGTCCATTGAAAGAGTCTATTTCCTTGACATGTGTCTTGCAAACAATGCATTTCGAGGTACACTTAAATGTACCAAATTTAGTTGGAGGTGAAGAGTCCAAAGGGGGAACCTGTACATGACATGAATGTAATTTTACTCGGTAGGAGGTAAGACCTTCTTGATTAAACTTATTGCTCTGTGATTGAAACAAAATTACTGTAGGCCTACATTCAAACTGAAACTATTTTTCTACTAAATATCAATAAAATTGTAAAACCGTCACATTGTCAAAGTAACTGCACAAAATCGTGTTTACCGCTCTGTACAATGATTTATTGATGACCTGGTAATAATCAAAAATGATTAATTACATGCAATAAAATAAGAACACCCTTTTATACATGGAGCTGAGGAGGGCATGGTTTATAAACAAGAATCGTCCCTAATTTCTCTTTTTGCTGTTCATCTCGGAGCAGTCCGACTCGCCGGCGTCCGGGCCGGTCCCCTCGGCCAGGTCCAGGCGGGTCTGGGCCCGGCACAGCTCCCGCCAGGACCGGCGCACGAGCAGCGGCGGTACCAGGGCCCAGGGCGCGTTGAAGCCCACCACGTACAGCCAGAAGTAGACGGGGTGGTAGATGGGGCCGTGCACGAACCCGTCCACGTACTCCGTGAGGAAGTAGAGCACCACGCCTGCATTGGGACATAATGATTATTTGGAGCTTCAAATTACCTCGCCGGATTGTACTCTGGAGTGCTTCAAGTAACGTGTGCCCTCTGAAAGTCATCATGTGACTGAGTGATACGACATCCAGCCTGTTAACACTGAACTTTAGTAGAGAAATCATAATCATGGTTGTTGTTTTTTCGCATCCCCAAAAAAATTTGAACAAAATAAATAATGTAAAGGTCCTGACGTTTCGATCATAGTAGCACGACCTTTCTCAAAGGCAGAAAGGCGTGACTGAAGAGCCAGTGAGCTCAATCAATCCCACGGACCCACTATAGTACCTATATATGGACCGTCCAAATAGCCGGCAAGAGAATTACCGGCTCTATTCGGAGCCATACTTATTCTCATCAGAGATGTATACATGGTGTCACTGCAAACCTCATAATTACTTCCTGTATACAATCTGCTCAGGAGAGGGAGGAAACTGAGTCAACTTTTGGGCTTCGATTCGAAGATCAAGAGCTGAAAGTATCGCCATTCAACGGAGGTTTACCCTACCCGACGTGTAATTATTACACCGTACAAAAAAGGTTGGACTGTTATTTGACTGACATTTCGACCAACGGTGGTCAAAGCATCAACCGATTGGGCAACAGAAAGGATGGGCAAGATCGTTCCTGAGAAATTCTCATTTGACCAGACCAATTCTTGGGTAAACGAGTTTCCCCGATGCTTCTTTTTATCTTACGGTTTTAAAGTACCTCAATGTATAGGCTGTCTGATTTTGGTCGCTTGCTTGCTTGAAATAAAAAAAAAAAGGGTAGACTGCTCGGGCGGAGATCTAGACCCCACGACTTCTGCGTCTTTACCACCGAGGTGGTCGGGGTATACTAGGTCATTGTATTATTACTGTAAGTGGATTCGCCTGCATTAGAAAGCATGATCGTCTGTTGAAATCCCGTACTCAATGTTGTCGGGGTACGGTGTTTAACCAGCAGGCTACGGACCAAACGAGCATGCAATGCTTGCTACACGTAGAGTATAGGGCAAATCCTCATTGAATGACGTTCTCACTGACGCAAAATCCTCGTCCATGAAACAATGTCGTCAGCAGGCATGCAACTTGTCCGCGGATTTCCGCGGATTTAATTCGGCCATTAAAAAAAAAAAAAAAAATCAAAGCCATAAGTTGTCACAAACTACTCAGAATGCACCACAGAGCATCTAGAATCCAAAAAATTTCCCGGGCCCTTAAGCAGGCCCCAAACCACACACCGTAAGGGCTTCGTGATTCGCGCTCGCAGTTTCATTCGGACAATTTCCTCTTTTTTTACAATTCAAGAGTTGCATGCCTGCGTCAGTTGGACTTTTGTTTCAGACACTTTAAGCTGTCCAAATGATGCACAATCGGATAGGGAGAAAAAAAATACCCACCATACAATTGGCCGATAGAAACGGCCAGCTGCAGCACGTGACGCATGGGGTGTCGCGTCAGGTGGGCATAGACGATGAGGAAACATCCGGGACCTTCCACCCAGGCCGTTACGCACTCCATGACAATGGTGCACGTGTCGTTCCTAGATGAGATAGCACATTGAAATGCTGTTTAGAAGCCAAGCAGTCAAAATAACAACAATCTTGTGATCACAGATCCCGCTAGGATTTAAACGTCATGCCCTCGAAATTCTTTCCATTTGTTAGTATCATAGTTATTTTTTTTTTAGTCAAACAAATCGATGAAAACTGACTGGGAATTGTTGATGGTTTTGCGTATATACCAGCACTCTTCCCATCTGAGCTATCCAGCCCTTTGTCTTTGTCGGGGTGGGCCGGGCGCCAGTCAGAAGTAATTCAACCACTTTTAAGAAGGCAAAGTGTCACTGTCCGATGGAACTTACGAAACATATCGACTGTCTCCCTTAGAGTACTCTTTCCCTGCAGTGTGTAGAAGGAGACAAGAAAAACCAATACAAAAAAGTCCTCAAAAAATCAACTGGTATTCGCAAAATAATTATATGATGGTCAAAATCAAATCTCAATCTCCCAATATTTCCGGTTGGACAGACCTAGAGTCCTAGACCATTTTTCCAAAAACCCGGCTTAGGTTCCAGCTCGTCAGCTTCGTCTCTGTAATATGAAGAAGCTGGAAACACAGGTTAGAGGTCTTTGTTGAACTGGAAGCTTTTTTTTTCTTTTCTCTTTTTCTCAAAACGCAGCGTAACATTCAAACACGAAGTCAAAGGCCTCCCGTTTCCATGAATTGTATACATGTATGGGGGAGAACAAAACAAACAGACGGAGCCTATAAGCCAAGGCAGATCTTCGGGAAAAGCCTTAGAGTGGCCGGGCAAAACGACTCGCAAAATCCATACTACTGATCGTCCCCGTGACTAAAACCCAACAAAAAGGGCATCAGAAGAATAATACGGAAGCCAGTTAGTGCCGCAGTGTGTCTCTTTTTAGTGGTAGCGTTTTTCATTCACCTGGACGCCAGGCAACTGCCATGTTTATCAACCAGCGGCTACCAGTTTAGAAGCAACAGCAAGGTAAAAGAAAAACCATTGAGAAAGAGATACGCATTTTGGCACTAATGGGCCTCCGTACGAAGCCACTTTTTTCATACGAGGATCGACCCCACCAAAAAAAAGTGAGTTGCACCCAAGCTTTAAATAAAGCATCAATGCATAATTATCACCGATGCTATAAATACGGTGGTTGCAGACAAAAAGACCACCAGAAATAGCTCGATAAATATTTGATGTATACTGTTTTAGACTGCGCAAGACAATCTTATCGAAGCCGTTATCAAACGAATCGTTGTACTCCACAGGTAGTCAAAAGTACAGCACAATATACCTTGGTGTAATCATTAACTTGTAAGGAGGTCATTTAATGAGGCCACACAATTGGATCTGAATACTAGAATTATTTTTTTAGGGGGACGGGGTGTTGCGAAAAGGGACTGCAATCCAGGGCGGGAGTAGTAAATCCCATAGTTGCATTTTGGTAATTATCACTTCTTTCTAGTTCTCACTTCGATCTGTCCTCCTTTCAATACCCATCGGTCCCTACTATATACTGCGTCTCTTCCCGACGTGATCTCGCTCCAATCTGTCTACCGGCGTTTTTGTTTTCCTTCGTCTGTCTTCAATCGTCCGTATTTTTTTTCTCCGTTCCCGTCCAATCCGTTTCCATCCTTATTTTTGTAGAATTACAATTTGTTTCATTACTCAGTCAGTATAATGCCCTTTCTTGTTTGAAACAAAGCATGCAATGAAGTAATAGCCCCCTGATTAATTGCATCTCGTAGCAATTTTCCGGCCGACATAGGGACTGGAGCCATCGAACTTATCTTCTTGCTATACGCCACGAGAAACAACCTCTTCTCTCGTATTTGGAAACTGTTTATTTTCTCGAAAGGTTGCTCCCGCAATTTTCTATTTCAGGCCGTTTAGTACGAAGGCTTATAGCCTAGGTGTAGGCATTTCTCCTCGTACCAGTTATTGAGTTATAATGTCACAGGCGTTTGGCCCCAGTTTTTGGGGTGAATGCTCTGAACTAAGTTACACAAGCCAGGTTTTGTCAGACGGAGAGGAATCCTGAGCCCGAACCTGATCCATGGATTCGTAAAGGGCGAGAGAGACAGAGAGACAGAGACAGAGGGAGGGACAGCGAGACAGCTCTAAAGAGAAGGGTCAACCAGTTTTCGCTTTTCCGGGTCAAGGGTCATTGACATGCAGCCTCCAAGGGCCGAGCTAAGATGGATAAATACTTACAAATTTGGGCCAGTATGCTGTTGTTCCCAGCGATGGTGTCACTGGTCAGCGTCAGGTAGCCCTCGAGGACCACGTGGATGAAGCCGGACATCCCGAACCAGCAGAGCACGGCCCGCTCGCCCGCCGGCAGGCGGCGGCCGTAGCGGTCGCGCCCGACCAGCGCCCAGGTAACCGAGAAGGCGACTGCGAACAAGGCTACGACGGCGGCCAGCACGACGTGGATGGGCAGCGCGTTCTCGCTGTAGTGAGGGAGGTGGAGCGTGCGCGGGTAGTACGGGTGGGGGAGTTGGGAGTCAGAAGACGACGCCATCGCATCCAAGGAAAGATCTGCGTATTACTCGTAGTCCCCAATAAATGCACTATCCAGAGGTAACAGGGCAAGCTGTGTACAGAATTCAAATAAGAACTTGGACTGCTGTACTACTGTACATTGATATTTTGGGGGGGAGGTCCCACCGGTGCGCTGAACGGCCACACGTGTCCAAGTACCGGTACTGTCAGTGTTCACGCACCATGTACCAAGGCAATACTAGTATCGCGTGATGTGTGGCACAACGGCACGTGTCTGTACCCTGTACAATGCGTATCTGTTATTTGTTCACTGTCTTGTACATGTACTGTACATGTGTGTACACTGTACATGTACAATACAGTACATGCACACACGTTACTAAGGGCTATACTAGACTTGCATAACGCATTGTGACTCGTAAAATAGGCTGTCCATAAACTCGTTTCAGTCGTTTTGGTGTTTTTTTTTCAGGATGTATAAACTATAATCGCACTTGCCAGTTGTATGTTCCTCAAATTCACTCGTATATTTTCCCGTACATTTCCACTTTTCCACTTTGAAGATTTAACAAACAAGTCGTTATAGATCCTCTCTCGAAACAAGGATTAGCAACCCACCGAGGGAAAACCCAAGCTACTTTTTGATACATGACTGTGAACAAATTACCATCAATATTTCATACTGTTCCATTTACAAAATGGCGTCGTGATTTTGTGTGGATAGAATGCTGGTCGGTCCGATGCAGAATTCGTCCAGCTTTCGAGCTCGCAAAAATAATATTTAGTGACACTTTAACCTTAGCAATAAAAAAACCACAGTAAAACAAAAAGGCCCGTTCATTTGTCACGTTTTACTTCCGTTGTAGGCCCATCTGAGGCGGGAAAAACAACATCGACACGGGCCATTAAACATGTCGGTACCCGCACATTTTGGGGTTTTTACTTTAAGAAAGGTGTCAGCAAACTTTCCAAGCGCTGAGTTTGCATTCCTTTGCGCTTTTATTTTTGGAAGAGGAGGGTGGCGCATTTACCGTGGATACAAACGGAATAATTATCTTCACACACTTGCCCTGATCGGGCTAAATTCATCAATCCGAAACATTAATCTCAAAAAAAGTGACAAGGACATACACAGCCAGTATAACTTTTAGCAGTTTTGCCCTTCGTTACGGATTAAATGAATAAATAATATCTGAAAGAAATACACTAAATGGTAAAAAAAATCTTCAAAATACGGTTATTTATTCAGTGGCACGATCCTCTTGGGGGGAGTAGTTTTTTCCTCACTGTATTGGTTGCACACTGCATACTGCATAATTATAGGCGAAGTTATACATTAACATGACATGATAAATATAATCTAATATCATTCCTTCTAATTTCTAAAATCATTAACAATACTAAAATACCCCTGATGTGTTATAACTGCACGCTTTTTAAGACTCCCTCCACCACTTGCATTAATTGATTTGCTGATTTGTAAACAATAATAAGCTAGACGAGGATTTGAGCTCAACATTTTAGTGAGGAGTGGGACCATTAACCATTAACTTCTCCATGGCTCGTGCCCCAGTTGCCTTCATTCAGATGCAAACAACCAACTATTTTCAAACTGTTAAAAAAAAAGGAAAATTATTAACTTATTGGCAGTAACAGTTCAAAATCAAAGATTTAAAAATTAAACATTAAAATTAGATTGTTTTATTTTCCTAATTGGAATTTCTCAATTAAATATTGGGATTTTTTCCCCTGCAAAACATCGTAGAGGTACTAGGCCTATTATGTTTCAGTCGGAAAAAAGGACCTTTCTCAAAGGCAAGATATGAATATGAGATAAACTGCATGTATATTTTCATTATATAGTTTATACATGCTGTTCACATGCATAATTTACACATGCATATTAACATGCATAATTTACATGCTGTTAACATGCATAATTTTCATGTTAAAGTAGTTGGTACATGGGAGGTATCCTTGTGGATAAACAGATCATGAGATAATGAGGATCAACGGGAAAAGCGGCGAGAGTATAGGGAACACACCTTGGCCCTTTTCCAAAACCCGGCTTAGGCTCAGGCTCCGGCTTTGTCTCCCATTTTCTTTCGTCCATTTTAAAGTACAAGGCATGGCAACGGGATGCCTATATGGCTCCGTTTTTGAATGCCCTAAGTATAAGGGCCTACTGCGTTTCGAAAGGGGGAATCCAAAGCTTCAAATTCAACATAGAACTCCAACCTGTGTTAACAGCTTTTAGATAACGGAGACCGAAGCCGGAGCCGAAGTCGGAGCCGGGTTCCGGGGGGAAAAAAGGCCCTAGTTAAAGGTCTACTGGTTGGAACGACAGGTGTCCTGCCAAAAAGTGTCCCTGCCAAATACTGTCCGCTCATTAGCATACTGATCGCTGATTGGTTAGCGTTAGGACTAGGATAAGGGTCGTTAGGGTTAGGGTTTGGATTAGAATTAGGATTGGGATTAGGATTAGGGTTAGGATTAGGGTTGTTTGGGTTAGCGTTAGCGTTACGGTTACAGTTAGGGTCCAACCAACCAAAGTGCCCAACGTTGCGTGTGTTAGGCCAGCAACCATACACAATGCGTGTGTAGTGCGCAACCATACCCCAACCACGGTGGTTGAATGTCATACGTATTGGACCAATCAGCGATCAGTATGCTAATGAGTGGACACTATTTGGCATGACACCGGGAATCCGCGCGGGCGAGGAATCTGTCTGGGCCCCGACCCATTCACTTGACTTTCTGCTTGGCGCTGCCGGGGCTGTAGCCGGTGGCCTTGTCCAGACTCAGCTGGGCCGACTTGAGCACGTTCCACGACTGGTAGATGAGGATCGGAGGCACCACCAGCCAGGGCGAGTTGAGGCCGAACACGTAGAACCACCAGTAGTACGGATGGAAGCGGGGGCCGTGCGCGAAGTCGTCGAAGATCTCCGTGAAGAAATACAACAGCGTCCCTGTTGAGAAGGCGAATTTGGCCACTCTAAATCTTTGGGTTTTGATATGATAAGCCAAAACGACCGCCACGATACGGGCGATTCACTATAGCGCGCCCTCAAGAGTTTGCAATGCATTGGCCAATCACAATTTTCGGAATAGGTTGACCCCATTGATCTCCATAATAAAGAGGGAGAGAGGGAGAGAGTGGAGAGGGAGAGAAATCTTTATTATTGAAATCAATGGACGACCCTTTCTAGATGTGCATTGGATTGACAGTTTCCGCACAATGTTATTGGCCAACGCGTTGCAAACTCTTGAGGGCGCACTATTGTGAATAGTCTACATTGTGATTAATTCCTTAAGAGCCTAGCCAAATTCTGGCTTGAAAATTTCTTCATCTTCTGTTAGATGACCTTTGGGCCATGACGTCAAAGTACGAGGAACATTCTTTGTTCTTGCGACAATAATTTCGTGGCCTTGCTGAGCACGTACCATAGAACTGCCCAATGGCAACGCCGAACTGGAGCATGTGGCGCATCGGGTGCCGGTTGAGGAACGACCAGACGATGAAGAAACATCCGGGTCCTTCCAGCCACGCCGTTAGCCCTTCCATGACGATAATGCACGCATCAGCTCTGGTATGACACAACGGAGTATAATGGACATTAGTGAATTAACTTTTGTTTTTTTATTTTATTTTTCAAACCAGCGCTAGGTATCGAAACGTTTGAATTGTCCTCTGAAATGCTGAGGTTTGCATAATTTTTTTTTAAGCTAGTCAGCAGTCTACAACATTGTATTTCCAGGCACCGGTGTGAAGGTTAAATCTACCCCCCCCCTTTTTTTTTTCTTTCAGAGCCACGCTTCATCTCAAAAGACATGACTTACATGGTGTTCCTGCAAAGAGTGTTCACTTTGCTCTTCAATCGTGCAGGCCTTAATTCAAATTTCAATCAATGTAGGCCTACGGTATTCGTTAATATTCCATTCATTTATTCGTATGCCTTGTTTTGTTTCTAAGATGTCTAAAGCTTAAAATCAAAACTGAGAATGGTCCTCCTATGGATCAAAGCGCCAGGCCTCCTGAGAACAATATTTCGAGAACAAGGAATTTTCTAGAATAATAATTTTAAAGCGAGTTTATAAACAATGACTGGGGTTCTAAATGAACGAGAAATACCAGAGTCATCGCAATGCAGTGTAACATAGCGCGTATTTGTATACTTACTGCATGTATCTGCTGTCGCCTTTTGCATATTCTTTCCCTGTTTCCGAGAAAAGAAAATGTTAGAGGTACAGGTTGTGTTGTAGAGTGCATGTTTAAATAGGATGTAAATTTCATACAGTCTCCTGAAGACGAGCAGAGTACACTGTTCGAAACGTCGATTTCCTCCGGTTCTTTTCAGAACCACACTTACTCACAAAAGAGAATATTTACATGGTGTCTCCGCAAACCTAATTATCCCAAATTTCATACAGTGGCCCTTTATGAACTTTACCGTATGAAATGTCCAAGATATGGACACTTTTCGTCCGGGCTTAATTCATTTCGTAAACGGCCGATATGTAGGTCTATATACCTTCCCCCATGCCTATGTGACCCAGCACAGCGCCAGGAGGAATATCCCACCAAAACACTTTTCGAGTAAACAACGCCTGAAGTCAAAGTATCTTCTCAATTCGTAAAAAAACCAAAAAATTTTTTGTATTCTTGGAAAGTTAATGTATTGGAGGATGTTATGTCTAAAGGATTTTCCCAAAATCCGTCTCTAAATGTTGAAAAAACGAGGATTTCGGAGGAGTGTTTGTGTAATGTTTTCATGAAAATGTAAAGTTCCTGCCTTTTTGAATGGCCACTTTCGAGGAGTTAGACTGGTGCTGCTATATTGTGTCTGGTACCAAATGAACGAGCGAAGTACTATTTACAACAGAGTACTATTACTATTACTTGTACTATTTACAACAGAGTTCACACGGAAATCATTTTGATATCATTTGAAAGCTAATGGTATACTCTTTCACGTCAATAGAAAATCTCAAAATCTCAAAAGTGGGGGTTATTCCTCATTGTGCTGTGCCGGTGTAACGATCTCAGACGGGCTCCCGTGCTGAGTTGAGCCGTGACGTCACTGGCTCACCTGAGCACGTTGCAGCAACGTTCTCAGCTGCTCAGCGTGCTCAGATGAGTCAGTGAACCAAGCACGTAAGGGCGCCCTTCATTTGAATGTTGTTTATGATTTTCCGCGAACGAACACAGTTTGCTTTTGATTGTATGAAGTCAATCACTGCACCCTTATTACGGGGGAACAACTGTATCATTTCTTCCCCAATGTAAAACTGCAAGTTGTAGGCCTAGGTGCTAGGCTCCGTACTGAGTAAGTTGGTAAATAACTACGGGTCAACGAACGTGCCTGAAAGCGCTGCATTGCCAATGGCCGTATCGACTCAGCACGGCCTTCGAAATGGACAACTACCATGCGCACTGCGCATGACGTTTTTATCCATAATGGTAACGGTCTCATCTGAGCATGGGACCCGGATCAGACCGCTACACCGGGTCACATTTACTCACAGAGCTGGGCCAGGAAGTTGTTGCTGCCGGGGAAGGTGGCGCTGTTGAGGCTGACGTAGCCCTCCACCACCATGTGGATGCAGCCACACAGAGCCCACCAGCACAGGGCAGACCGCTCCCAGCCGCCCAGCAGGCGCCCGCACCGGTCGGACGCCGTCACGCGCCAGGCCACGGCAAAGACGACGGCGAAGGAGCCCAGCGTCAGGCCCGTCACCGCCAAGTCGGGCAGGGCGTTGGGCCGGTAGTGGGGCAGCTCCAGCCCCAGCGGGTAGTACGGGTGGGACACGTTCGACGCCATGTTGTCTCGTTCCCAAGTTAACGCTCCTTCGCGCGCGACCGCTAGCTCAGAAGGAGAGGGATGCAAGTAGTCGATGTGACGCCCGATCCTCTCCACGACCGTAGAATCGAATTCCTTCGTTCTTTCATTTCACGGAGAGGGAACGCACTTCACCGATCACTGTTGATGTCATTGGTCAGCAGCCGGTGACCTCATCGGAGTTGCCAGTTGATCAGTGATCTCATTGGTTGAGAACTGATCACGAGGGTTCGGATTCTGGTCGATGGGTGGCGAGACGGATGCGGAAGGCGTGGTGGATGGCCCCACGGGCCTTGGTTCGTTCATCTGGGCGGGTTGGGTGATCGGCACGACCAGAAACGGAAATATAAGTCAAGGGGTGCCTGCATCTTCTGGTCGTAAAATGTCTGATTCCGGATGATCTGGATTGGTTACGGCCAGGTCTGGGTAAAATAATAATAAAGTGCGGGTCGTGGTATTCCGTACTTCAAGAGTGCCAGAATCATAACTATACCTGATGTGGAGGCTGGTCATATGGTTGCTTGGTCGCTTGGCTGCATGGATGCATGTTTACTTGCTGGTTAATTGCTTGGTTGCTTTGCTGCTTTCTGTGTGTTTGGTTGGTTGATTACTTGGTTGGTTGGTTGGTTGGTTGGTTGGTTGGTTGGTTGCTTGGGGTTTGGTTGATTGCTTGGGTTGGTTGGTTGGTTAAATGTGACCCGGCACAGCATAATGAGGATAACCCCCACTTTTGAGATTTCGAGATTTTCTAATGATGTGAAAGAGTATACCATTACCTTTCAAATGATATCAAAATCATTTCCGTGTGAACTTTGTTGTAAATAGTACAAGGGCACTCCGCTCGTTCATTAATTTTGGTACCACACAAAATATAGCAGCGCCATTCTAATTCCTCGAAAGCGGCCATTCAAAAAGGCAGAAACTTTACATTTTCCTGAAAACAGTACACAAACACTCCCCCGAAATCCTCGATTTTTCAACAAATTTTAGAGACGGATTTTGGAAAAATCCTTTGGACATAATATCCTCCAATACATTAACTTTCCGAAAATACAAACAAATTTTTTTTTATCGAATTGAGAAGATACTTTGACTTCAGGCGTTGTTTACTCAAAAGGTGTTTCGGTGGGCTATCCCCATGTCGCTGTGCCGGGTCACAAAATTAATTGGTTGCTTGGTTGGTCTGTCACTGGTTGGTCAACGTTGGTCACTGGTCGGTCGGTTGCTTGCTTGCTGACTTGCTTGCTTGGAAGCTTTTGGTTGCTTGGTTGGTTGATTGGTTGGGTGGTTGGTTTCTCGCTTGCTTGGTTGTCTTATGTCACTTAGTTAGAAATGTGCGATGATTTATCTATAACGGTACTCAAAAGATTATTATGTAGCAATTTCCTATCTTTTTCCTTCCATGTAGTTTTGCTTACATTTCTTGCTTGTTGAAAACCCGTTTGGAATACCCAAATCAATGATTGGTGATACTAGCGTTTTTAGTAATTGTGACCCGGCACATCATAATAAGGAATAATTCCCGCTTTTGAGATTTTGAGATTTTCAAATGATGTGAAAGAGTGTACCATTAGCTTTCAAATGATATCAAAATTTCCTCCAATACATTAACTTTCCGACAATACAAAAATAAAATAAAATTGATTTTTAATGGAATTGAGAAAATACTTGGACTTTAGGCGTTGTTTACTCAAAAAGTGTTTTGGTGGGATATTCCTCATGTCGCTGTGCCGGGTTACAATTGTTCACTTACCGCACGGGCTCTCCAGGCTGTGTGGAATATTATTGATTCAATTCAACTATAACAGTAGGTTTATATCGTGGTATACTACTTCGTATGATAATATATCGGTACGGTTGGGTTACCGGTATGTGAGAATGGATGTAATTGTATAGGCCTGCGTATTTGGTGTTTCAAAAAGAATATTGCTAATGAAACAACAGCTCACATGCAATTAACCCGACCAGCTCAGTGGCCAATAGTGGACATGGTGTCTGCACTATGGAAATCAGAAGTCGCTGGTTCGAATCAATCGAACCAATTCTATACCAGTGGTGAGAGATGCGTTTTTGTTTTGACACAATTGAGATGGCGCTTGTAGCCATGACTTAATACAGCGGCTATGGCTTCCGTCTGTGCACGAGTCAATGAGAAGCCGCACAGGCTAGCGGCTATACAATGTAATTTCCATAGGCCTAGACGGTGTTTTTTTTTTCCCGGCCATGACCATTTTAATGCGTCCACGTTCCCGTGGCGGCTCCTTTCATCGAACAAGTACTTGGGCTAAGCACTGAGCTTACGCTGTAAAAAAAAAAAGAATAGGAAAAAGGGGTTGGGTATGATACGTTTGGTCTCGTTTGATCAGAAATGCTAGGAGTTTTGTAGCACATGTATGGTTTCATAATCTCTTTCTAGAATGTAGGCCTGTAGACCCTTTTTCACCCACGTGACTAAAACACGTAAAACAAAAACACTGCCGCCACGTTGGACCGCTTTTTTACGGAAAGTGTAAGGACAACCATAATAGTATAACTGGTGTTTACACTGTGCACTGCCATTGTAAGGCGTTCCAGCATGACGTGAAAAAGGTCAATACCTGGTTCTCAGAAGAGGCAGCAAATAATAGGTCATTCCTCAGTTTTCTTGGAAGTGAACCTATTTCTGAATATTGTGCCCGCATTGCGCAGTGATCCCCAAGCAGCTGATGAAGCCGGATTGAGTTTGGTAGCACCGTGTTTAGTTTCAATTTAGAATGTGCCTGTCTCAGCTCTCAGAAGAGCCGCTAACTCTTCTCTTTCCCCTGTTTGCTTGGAAAGGACATTTTAAAACAAGAAGAAGCTGTACCCATAATGTGTGTGATGCGGCGATGCAGCCGGGTTTACAAGCAGTCGTTAATATTTTTGCACGGGTTGCGGCACCATGATTTTCCCCCCGTTAATACGCACAACTATGTACTGGTACCAGATCACGTGAGCGAGTATCTGACGTCAATGGAGATAGCATCATCACAGTGTGGAGTATAGGAGCAAATAGGCGAAGTCAAACGTGGCAGCATTCCACCGTGGTACTCTTTTTTTTAGAGTCGAATAGAATAATTTATTGTCATATGTATATCAAATACATTGAAATTCTTTCTGGCCTTGCGAGCAATCACACAAAAATCCACAACAATCAATAAAAAGCGACCAAATCAACTAGCCACTTACAATAACCTATCACAACAAATACACTAACCTTACAGTAAAATACCACTTTAAAAATTGTACAAAACAAACTACATTAATACAGAAAGCTGAGGGAATGCTAAAAACAATAAGAACATTAAAACATCAAAAACTATATGTGACCCGGCACAGCATAATGAGGAATAACCCCACTTTTGAGATTTTGAGGTTTTCTAATGATTTGAAAGAGTATACCATTATCTTTCAAGTGATATCAAAATATAATATCCTGTAATACTTAAAATTTCCGGAAATAAAAAAAAGAAAAGAAAAATTTATTTATAATCGAATTATGATGATACTTTAACTTCAGGCGTTGCTTACTCAAAAAGTGTTTTGGTGGGATATTCCTCACGTCGTTGTGCCGGGTCACATAATATTGCATTTGACCATTCAATAGACGTACCGCACTGGGATAAAAACTGTTCAGGAAGCGATTGGAATTAGCTCGGATAGTCCTGTGGCGTTTACCTGTTCTCATCGGTTCAAATAATTCATTCACAGGATGGAATTCGTCGGAAATAATTGACTTAGATTTCTGTGTGATGCGGCGATGCAGCCGGGCGTAATGGCGGTTGAGTTTTCACTAATCACTTCGCTAGCTCTGCTCTGGCATATTGCGTTTCTTCCTATAGGCCTACATAAGCTTTCCGAAAAAATGTAATGGGAAAAAAGAAGAAGAGATTTTGGCGCGCATTTTGAAATACGTTTACTGTCGACACCGTTTACGCGAAAAAGACTGGAGTATAAAGATGCCTCATTACGTCATCTTAGGTCACAAAAAATGTTCTCAGCACTCAGCAGAACCCCACTTCCATTTAGATAATTGTAAATGAAGCAACTTCATGTGCATTATCTCCAACAATTTTAGAATAATATGTAACCTTTTTCTAACTCTTCTTCCACCTCCTCTCCATCGTTGTCATATACTTACTTCCTATTCTCCTCCCTCTTCTTCAAATCTAATTACAATCATTTCTAGTTTTTAGACTTCGACTGTTTCAATGAATTATAATTATTTCGCACTACATGTACGAGGCGGAGATTGGCTGTAATAATGAGGGCGCCCTTTCTTCGGCCTGTTGATTGAATTGCCGTCCGTGTTTGGAGACGAAAAATCATGCGCCGATGTGAAGTGAAAATCCTGAAGAAAAAAAAACCACATTCTTACTGGAAAACGACAGTTGCGCTCATCAAAATGTTTGAATCCACCTACACTCTAGCTGTTACGATGGCGGTTATGTTCCTTTAAACGTAAGCTATAACCATTTTCAACTAGGGCCTTTTTCAATGGAAAATCCCTGTAGGACATTTCTCAGCAGCTTTCTGCCTGTGAGAAGCGCCATGCCGTCTATGATAGTTTGTGGTCATCGAAGTCAGTATGCAGTTTGCAACATTTTTGGGATGACTACAACTATATTATGTCCACGATTCAGTGAATTTGGAGGTAACTCGCTGCACGAAAATGACCATTTTGTTGTTCAAAGGACATTCCTCCCGAATCCACGACGTTCTTACTAAAACAGTTTAAAGGCCCTATACAACATTGGGAAGATCGGAAAACATCGATGTCCACAGATTTCCTTCTAATTTGCTTTTCTGATTGGATGATCACTGGGAATCAATCGCAGACAAAATTAATTTCCTGTGGCATGACTTTAAAATCACAGCATATAGCAATTTACAGCATAGATTATACCACTTGTTTGAAACACTTATTGTTATTGTGCCGGTTATTGTGTGAATAACTTTATAATGAGATTGGTTGGATAATAATTTGTAGGCGAACCTTTTCATTCTCTAAACGCAATGTAAAGAAAATTCGGAAAGCTTCACGGAATGTTCAACAAATCGGGAAAATTGATACCTGAATATTAACATTTCTTCATAAATTTCAGATAGGCTGTAGCCGTTTTATACGATTTGCAAATACAGTTTGAAGTGGCCTTCACCTGTAACACTCGGCGAGATTGTCTCAGCAGTAAAATATGTATAGCGCCCTCTATTGCCTGGGTGGAACAGTTTGGTGCTGACCGTACCGTACCGGTGCCGCGGAGGTAGGTACGTACATGTACATATGTACATGGAAGGTCCTTCCTCCACGACCACACGGAGTGGACCGAGTGGTACGGTCAGTGTACGGATACGGATCGGTGTGCAGTGACGTCAATACCATATCTCGGCCGATAGTTGCTCCCACCTCTATACCTAGCTGGTACTAGTACCTCCATGCTATGTACGTAATATCTGCCGCGGACCCAAAAGTTTGTTCCCTGAGGCTGAAGTGCCAAACTTTTCAGGGATGCAATTTTGCATAGATTTAGGTGCATATAACCATGGAGGAATAAGGAGAGACGCACACATTTTGAATATTAGAATATCATCAGATTAATCATCAAATCGTTACAATTAAACCATAACAACGGATTAATCACAACGAACAAGTTGGAAGTGTTTGCATGTACAGTAAGTTCTATTCCAAAAGTGTATTTTAATTTTTCTTATGAAACAAATAAAATAGATAGTAATAGATACCTCCTTACACATTTTCAGGGGGTGTACATGTACGGGGGTGTACATGTATAGTCTTGGTTCAAGACGTTGTTGGTTGAGATACTCTAACGCCCGACACGCGAGGGCGCAATGAATACGTTTCCTCGATTGATCCGCAAACACACGTACGAACCCACACAGACCGGCTCAGTTCAACGCGTACGTGTGTGAGCCCGTATGCCGCGTGTGTTGACCGGTCTGTGTGGGAAACAGGGGCAGCACATAAAATCCATCCAAGATGGCTCCGCCGAGCTGATTATCACAACTTTTTTTTTTAATAAGGGGTCTTTGGAGGCTAATTAACTGATATATTGTACAACAAGTGAAGCTTAAGACAACCTTGGGGTTCACTCTTCAATTTGGTATGTAATTTGGACCATATCCGGCTTTAAATGTGGCCCTTTTTGGCTGTGGAAGTGGAGGGGTCCATCCCAAAATCCTTGCAGAAATTCGGCTTGGACGGCAACACATTTTGGGGGTGTTTTTCTGGAGGTAAATAACAAAAAATCTAATCTGCTAAGGGCTCTAAAATTGAAAAGAATCTGAGAGATGAAGGTCCAAACTACAATTTTCAGTAAAGCTACAAGAACTGAGAGACTTCTGTGTGTGGGATAATTGGCTTTGAAAGTGAGTGTTTTTGCACAGTGTTCAATGGGAGCTCGATTTAGTGTTCTGCACCCTATAAACGTATTCACCGCGCCCTCGCGCGTCAGGTGTTAGAGTCCATGTATCTCAACCAACAACGTCTTGAGCCAAGACTAATACATGTACAACTTGTGGACATCGAGGGGAAACAACACGAAGTACCTGTTGTAAAATGCACCCGCACTGCGCAAGTCCGCTTCCATGGTTCCGCGCTCCGAATGCCCACGGTTAACAGGTAGAATGGAAGTAGGACCAGTGAGGTGGACTGTACATGTTATGTACATCGCTAGTATTTCGCATAGAGTGATGTTTTCTATGGTGGCGTAGAAGGGACATCGCAAATTGCAAATATCTGCAAAGATATTTGCAATTCTCACATTTTTGTCGCAAATATGTGCGCAAATATTTGCGACAAAATGTGCGAATTGCAAATTTTGTCGCAAAAATTTGCGCACATAATGATTTGCGACAAAATGTGCGAATTGTAAATATCTTTGCAGATATTTGCGATGTCCCTTCTGCGCCACCATAGTTTTCCTATGGTATTTCGTAAGAGACCGACTGGGGACGCTCCCGTCTACGGTGTGTGTACTGCACTGTACAATAATGTTGGCCACAGTGGACAGTGTATGGGACTCATACACACACAGTCTAGTGTACGTTGTCTGCTTGTGTGTTACCTATTGAAACTAGTAGTAGTATTACTAGTACCGAGTAAGGGCACGACTGTCAGCTTCGAGTAACGAGCGAAATACGTCCACAGTTTTTCCCCCAAGTCGTCTAAGCTTGTCGTCGGGTAAGTAAGTCCTTTTTAACACGGACAGTGTCGTCACTTTGTTTCGGACTGCTGGCGTAACTTGGGTCAGTAAGAAGATCAATTGATGGGACTTTTTGTGTGTGTTTCCGACTGGAACTTGGAACTTGTGAGACTGGGCGGTGGGCCGTGGGCTAACGAGGTTGTCTGTACTTGACTTGACACTGCTGTTGTGGGGGACTGTACTGTCGATCGGACCCATGGTCGGACCATGGAGGAATCTCCTTATTCCTCCATGGTCAGGCTGAGCATGTTAGTTACTGAGTCAGTACACATGTACTGATGTCTGCTACAGTGCTATCCTGCTACTGCTAGTGCTACACTATCCCTTTGTTCTGTCGTAACACTGCTGTACTGAAGTAAACATTCAATAACTATCCGCACCACTTGTATTTTGTTGTAAGTTGTCTAAAGTAATACTAGTCTGTGTCACAGTGTGGAAAAAGTGACTGAGAGCTCTTTTACTGAGTTTTAGTGTGATACTTTCGTTCACATTGGTCAGCTTGAAGAAAAGGCCTAGTTATATCGTCAAAAACCGATAACTGGAGGATACTGTTCAAAGTAAACATTAATTCAATAAGTACCCGCACCACTTGTAAGTTGTACCTCGAGTTAGTGTAATAATCTGTTTCGTGATAAAATTGATTGTAACTAGCCATCACTGCATCAGCAGATTGGACGGCAGTTGGGCAATGACACATTATGCATGGATTTAGGCCTAACTTTACTGAGGGTTGCAATGAGTATAAATTATATGTGTGTCTAGCCTCACACCACACCACACTACTTTGACTTAGTTTGGTCATGAATGCAAGGCCAAAGCAGTTGATATGATTATGAAGCCCCAGGCCCAGGTTGTATACATCTGCTTTTCATGCTGTGAATTGAGTGGGCCGGGATCTGGGCCCTGTTTACAGGTAACAATACTAGTACTATGTAGTAGTACATGTACTAGTACCAGGGACTAATACTTTTGACTAGTAATACTAATAGTGATATTACTTTTTAATGGTAAGTAGGAACGTGACAATGGAATGGGATTGCCAAAGAGCCTGGTAACAAGTTATGGCTGTAGAAGCTGCTGTACTGGTACTGGTAGAACCTTAGTTTTGGCAACATCCATGATGTGTAATTGTACTTGGCAGAGGTCCAGCCTCCAGGCACTAGCTTGTAATGGATCAAAGTAACAGTTGAAGTCAACTTAAACATCCTGTACATAAATGAACCGGTGTGTACATGTATCTACACATGTACTGAATAAATATTGTGGTGGCTAGGTTACGCCCTTCATCGCATCCGATGAAGTACTTTAGTATTATACTAAGTAGGCCTAAGTACATACTGTAGTTGCTTCCAAAGCTATGTGCACTCTTCCCAACTGGATAGTTTGCTAGTGCTGTCCATAAGTTGCAACCATTCATCAGGTTAACCATTAGACTATGGTACGTAAGTGACTATCTGGACACATGATGCACCCATACTTTGTATATAATAACCCTGTGACCTATCCACTACCACAGCATGTACAGTTTACAGTTTACATTATGCACAAGGAGTAGCCACAGGAACTGCATAGCTACACTGTACACCAGAATCAACTGTTCTCTGTGGAACAGTGCTGTTCACAAAACAAATGGCAGCTTTGTCTGACCATGGAGGCCTCCTTCCTCCATGGTCAGACCGCCTGCCTGTCTGTGCTGTTTAACCAGGCACTCTGGTCTCTAGTTTTACCACCACAGCACTTGGCATTCCGTGCCTTACAAATCCGAGTTATGACAGTAAAGACGAAGGGGAAAAGAACCCACCCCATTTCCATTTGTTATAGTCATTACAGGCTCATCAGGAAATTATCAGTAAGGTTTTATTGCATTGCCTGCTAGTGCGGGGGAGATGGGAGGGAGGTTGATTTGGGCACTATCTTGCTGTAGTGTATGAAAAAATGTTCTCGTGTGTGAATTTTTGTTTGTAAAGTTCTGTGAGTAAATCAAGTTTAACCTTTGGGCTTTAGGCGGTCCGAGTGAAAATAGAGGCCGGGAAAAATGTAAAGGCATTCCCTGCATTTTATATGTTTTGTTTTATTTGAGTACCCGGTAGGCCTACATGTATGTGGCACTGGCAAGCAAAGGCCTTTTTAAAGCAAGGCTTGATACATGCGTGTACCATGTACATGTTCATACATCAATACAAAATTTTGTTGATATTTATACACGTTACGGACATGTAATAAAAATACATTCTGTCCTTGTTTTGACTCCACGATCCTTCCATTTTTAAACTGCCCTCCAAAATGGCCACCGGCAATACATCCCTATTATACTGTAGGTCGCACCGTTGCAGAACACTAAATCAAGCTCCCATTGAACACTGGACAGAAATACTCACTTTCAAAGCTAATAATTCCATGCCAAAAGTTTCTCATCATGTACAATGTACATGTACAGTATACATGTACCCCCCCCCCCCCCGGTATACATGTACGTACAATGGTGTACTATACTGTACATTCATAGCTTTCACATATTTACGGTAGTCATTTGAGTGGATACGTTGTGGAGTGTGGATTCAGTCATTTTTGCAGTATGTAATCATGCAAAGTTATCACATTTTTTACTACTTGATGAAATTAGAAGTAATTTAATTTTTACATGAATTTTCATGTAGAAAAATGAGAAAAAGACGAAATTGATGAGCTTCGCTGATTATTTTTGAGTCGAATGTTTGATTTGAAAACACAATATTAAAAGCATTGAATTTGATTGAAACATACTACTGTATATGCGTGCAATATACATGTATGTACAATGCAGTAGTGTCAGATTTCAACATGTGAAAATGTGAATTGCTGTTACTCACTGTGGCAGACGGGCTGGGATTGAACCAAGATTTACAAATTACACAAAGGGCGCCCAGTTGTTTCCTCAATTGATAAACAGTGTGTCAAAATTGCCCGCATTTGATTGCAGCACCGACTACTACTCTTTTTTTATTTGAGCTCAAATTGAAAACCAGATACCCCTTGGGCTGTACTGTACATGTACATGTGTATGTGTGTACAGCCATATGCTGTGCATGAACTTGATTCTTGGCTTTGTCGAAGCCATGTTGACCCAGATCCACAACAATGATTTTTTTTTTTTTTTTTTTTTAATTTGGCAGTGCTCCTGCTCATTTAAAAGGTACATGTACAACATGCATAGTACAGTACTGTCCATGGTACATGTACATGTACAACATGCCCCCATAAAAAAATGGGTTTGGTACAATTGGTATGCACTATGCAGTATTTATTGAAGTACTGGCTTGGTGTTCATTGCCAGTGGGTCACAGATTGGGTAGGGAATCAAATTGAATTATGTACAGTATGTGTAAAGCTGTGTAATATGTGCTTGCGGAAACATTCTTTGAAGCATTCATTTCACATCACTCTGTACATTGCAAAGTGGCCTTTGCTGTGTGTTTATTATTTTTTTCTAGCATGATTTATTGATTTGGACCCCTGTGGTGGTAAGTTCTGGAGGCAAATACATGTACCTAAGGTGGCCAAATGAAGTTATGAGGTGGGGCGTCTTACAGTTGAAGATTCAGGGAAAGCCTGGGTATCGACAGTCAAGTGACATTATACATGTAGTGTAGGCCTCCATGTACATGTACATGTACATGGAGACGAGTTCAAATTCAAATTCAAATCAAATTCTTATTTGTCACATAAATTTGTGAAATTTAATTTGTTTTCTTTTATGCAATCGTAAAAATTATATTCTACTACTGTAAGTAAAAAAATACATGTATTTTTTTTTATACATGTAAAGCCCAAGAAATTATATAGCTATACATGTACATGTAGGCCTACATTTAGAAAATACATTATAGAAAATGCCTAAAAAAACCACATGAAAATAGCTCATGTATACGTACATTGTACAGTAAAATAGTGTTGTCAGTTTGGCAAGAATTTCTGCATACTGGTACTTACATTAATTAATTATTTTTGTTATTTCTAATATTTATCCAGGGTGACCCATTCACACAAAGATGGTCTTCCATAGGGCAGGGCCCTGACTTACATACATTTACCCAAAATAAACTTAGCACTAATACAATCAAACAATAAAAGCAATAAACAGATCTATACAGTCTCTTACATGTGAAAGCCTGATAAAAGATACAAACGGTTAGTAAGCAGGACATTTTAAAAGTTGAAAGGAAAAATAAAAAAAATACATCCGGATAAATGTATTCAGGAAATTAAACAGAAAGATATAGAAATAATATGTAGTGTACATATGTACAATTGTACATGTAAAGCCCTTAGAAATCCTTAAAACTAAGTAAATTTAAAACATGCAAGTATATATATATAAAAGATTGACTAAAATATTAAAACTCATCAAAACTGTTGACGAGCAGCTTTTAAGGAGGATTTAAAATTATCATTTAAAATTATCATTTAAAATTATCATTTAAAATTATCATTTAAAATTATCATTTAAAATTATCATTTAAAATCATCATTTAAAATCATCATTTAAAATCATCATTTAAAATTATCATTTAAAATCATCATTTAAAATTATCATTTAAAATCATCATTTAAAATTATCATTTAAAATTAACATGTAGGCCCCCTACATGTTGTCACTAAATCTTCAAGACTTCAAGTTCTTTAAGACTTCAAAAATGCACCCGTAGAGTCTGATAATGAGAAATTGAGATGAGAGAGGAGGGGGTGAGTCAAGTGTTGCATCAGGAGTGGAGCCGCACAGATTAACCTGCAGCTTCCAGTGAGTCTCTGTTGCAATTGTTTGGAATCTTTCTGTTCCAGTGCATATCCTTGGTAGTGTGGGGACCTGGATATGCCCTGTATCAAATGACACCCCACCCCTTCTGATCCCCTGCGGGTGCTCCGTTGAATTTTGTGTTATTTTTGCGGGGCTAGCTGCATCATCAGAAGTAAACTCCAGTGTATGCACAAAATGTATACCCCCGGTAATATAGCCTACATGTGTACATTGTACACTGTACATGTACATCAACTGTATGAACGCACACACAGTGTACACGTATGTACTTGTAATATCAACTTTTGTCTTCTGTCTGTCTGTCTGTCTGTCTGTTGTACTATCCGACTGCTTGGCATCATTGCCTTGTGTACTGTAATACAGTATTCTCTCCTAGGTTTTTCATTTTTAATCAGAGTTCTCAGTCACTACCTTTGACTAATTGTACATTGTACATGTATAGGTAACAGTGTACGTCATTTACCGGTACACTTTGTACAGTACATTGTACTCTCATACATGTACACCCTGTACATGTACAATGGACCGGTACATGTAGCTGTAACAAATGTGTAGGCACTTACGTGTACATGTACATGTAGTTGTAACCACTTTTGACTGGTGTGCCAACGGGAATGTGTGCATGTACACATGTACATATGTGTACATTTTCTAGGACTTAGGAGGACACAATTTCAAAATTTCCATCTGCAGTGCTAAACTTCACGTATAGCCTGGTTTACTTTGGCCTAAAATGATGTGTGAATAATTAATTGTACATGTGTGTACATGTAATGACCCTGTTTTAACTACTGTTTGTTCCTGTAAAAGAACACCAGCTTTGACCTGAACATGAAACTGATTACGGTTCATGAATTACCGGTAGAGGCGGTATATGTGTCATATTCTGTATCAGGTGATAAAAAGTACATAAGTGCACATGTTGAAAGAGTGAGGTATTACTGTACTCAGTGTACTGTATACTAGGGCAGAATACTGGCCTCACAGTTCTGATGTACATGTACAGTACATGTACCGGTACATGTATCTCTTCATGCAATAAATTTCAATATTATGTGTTCACGGTGTGCCAGCTTTGGATAAAGCACCAGGGCAAGTTGGTTCTCTGGCATCAGTCTGCATTTACAAAAGGATCCGGCATCCGGGGGAGTGGTCTCCACCGCACAGCTCTACTATACAATGTAGAGTACATGTACATGTACATACATACAATGTACATGTACACTGTAAACACGTCTGCTCTGGAGTTGTTGAGCTTGAGCGGCTGGGCTAGGTTAGGTCTCTCCGAAGCGGCCCCCGTGGCAAAACGGCGATTTGAATTCGGGAGAGTGCCAAAGAGCTCAACTGCCCATTTGGAGCAGATGAAGTGCCGGAATTTGCTTAAGCCTTTGTGGAGTGCATGTGCAGTATGTAAAAAAGAAATAGCCAGGCTGCCAGCCAGAGGCCTGTATGCAGTGTTATGTTAAGCGGACAATTGATGATTGTGTACACAAGTCAAAGGCATTCAAAATCAATGTGAACATTCAGTGAGTACACTGGCCTGATGAAAGGAGGAAAATGCTTCTTTATTAGTTCAATGTTATGTTGTGGTACGCATATGTTGTGTAACATGGAGCTGTGTTTAGCACTAGGTTCTTTGAAATTAGCCCTAGGCCTCATACACATACTGTACATGTATGTACTGTACATGTACAAACCTGTACGTGTACATGTACATTTGTACAGGTGGCTCCTTGTCACCCACTTGGGTCTATTGTCCATTGTTCAAATAGAAGGTGTTGGCAGATCTGACACACAAGATATTTACACTGGCTTCATGAAGCACACCATGCTCTGCATGCACTGCACTGCATAAACAGTGTCCGAATGTGTACAATGTATCATGTACATGTAGTCATGTACACCTGTACATGTACTGGTATGTACAGTGTACTGTATGTGTGCATGTACTGTACAGTATACATGTACTGTACATGTACATGTACACATACAAAACAATGTACACAGATGATGTACATGTACATGTACATGTAGGCCCTACATAATTCAACATGTGCATACACCTACCGTACATGTACCTGTATTGTATTGTACCCGTGTAATCCGTGTATTATGTTCTGCTTCTCAAAATGATCTATGGGAATCAAAAATGTACCGGTACCTACATGTACATGTACTGTACATGTACGTGTATACACGTACATGTACACGTGTACATTGTACAGGTGTTTTCTCTGTTGTGTATAGTGTATACAATACATGTACAAGTTGTGTACACACATAAGGTACATGTACAGTATGTTGTGTACATGTGTAAGCTCATCCAAGGGGAATACATGTACATGTACATGTACATGTACATGTACATGTCAAATGCAGTTAACCATAGTTCATACATGTACATGTGTATAACAAAAATGACAGCAAGCTGTATCTTAATTATTTCTTTGTGGAACAATTTTTTGAATTTGGATACATTGTACACAGTACATCAGCATGGCCAAATGCACTTGTCCTTGACCTCATAAAATCCTTTGAAATTAAGCCTTTCTTTCCATAAAGCCACTGCACACTGCACAGTGCTGTGTATTGGCCTTGATTACACCTTAAATCAGCCTTCTAGTTCAAGGCCTACAGCCTGCATACTTGTAGCATTGCACGCTATACTGTATAGGGCTTTTCACACTATGAACAATCTCCGTGTTGAACACGGGTCGGACCCATGTTGAAATGACTGACCTTTTCACACTACAACATTTCAACACGGGTCGGATCTGTGTAGAGCGCTCGACCCGTGTTGAAACCAACCCTGCTCGGGGGAGGTGGGTTGAGAGCTTTCTTTTTTCTTTTTTCTTTTTTCTTTTTTCTTTTTTCTTTTTTCTTTTTTCTTTTTTCTTTTTTCTTTTTTCTTTTTTCTACAATGTACATGTTATTGTACATGTACATGTATACTGTACCTGAAGTGATGGTGAACCACTGCATCATGCATGTTCAATTGTACAATGTACATGTACATGTACAACTGTACATGTTCATACATGTGTACACACTACACAGTGATTCAAAGTCAAACCAATAGGACACTACTTTTTAACAATTTTAACATTGAATTCTACATGTTCATTGTACATTTATGAGCTACATGTACGTCATGCACGTACTACACTGTACGTAGTGTACAATTGTACATGTTTTTTTACTAGCATGTACAATAGTGTAGGGATGTATTGTGTATGATACATGTGACTGTGAGAGTGCTCGTTCTGTGTGAAGTGTTTTTTCTGGGTCGTGAAATCAGCATTTCTGTATTTTTTTTTGTCTATGAGTATGAGGATAAAGTTAGAAGAACCATGAACCTTGACTTGCACGTATCCGTAGGAAATAGCAATATCGGGAGGAAATACAGAAAGACAATGCATGCTCATCTCCAAATTGCAAGGGCTGCAAGTCCATATGATGTCCATTACACATTTGAAAATAATACAGGCCATAGTTTTTTGTCATGGCACTACATGTAGGTAATAGGAGACATAATCTAGCATATGAAGTTCAAACCCGGTATTATAAGACCGTTAGGGATGGCTTCCCGACCGCAATCTCTGCCATGAATAATTCATTAACTTTCAATCAAGGGCATGACACCTTGATTGTAACTCAGATGGCCTGAAAGCCTTTTTGCCTTCCCCTCCCCACCCTTCCTCCCCTCTCCCCTCCTGCCTTCCATCCAGGCCTTTCTCCATCCCCTCCCCCTTAATTGTAACCAGCCATGTGCATTCACGCTGTACTCCCACAGTATGGCCTGCACACTTTCAATTATGTCTGCCCGCTGCTTTGGTTTCATCTTTGCCTGGATCCACTCACTCCCCACATGATCCATCGGACTCTGATTTCAGGGGCCATCGCCGGGAAGACAAGACAGGGATGGAGTAGCCAAGGAGGGTCCGAGAAGGGGAGGGGGAAACATCCGCGAATTAATCACTTATGATATATGATAAATAACCTGTCAGGTTGTAGCGTAAACATCGTATATTACAAGTCTGGCCTGGCCATTTGGAAAACTTTTCTCCCCGCTCAAAAGGCAGAATCTGTTATCATCTGACTTATCTTGGTGTCCAGTTTGCCAAAATGGGGATGTCAGAATGGATAGGGGTGTGCATGGTCTACTGTGGTCTGTGTGTGTGACCACGGAGGAAGGAACCCCTAATGGTGTATTGCTGTGACCATTGATGCCTGATAAGATAAGGCTTGAGATTCTACACATGTTCTACTTGTATGTGTGTATATGTCATTAACATCAGAACATGTACCTATGAAAAGAGGTGTTTTTTACATGTATGTGGGGGGTTGTGAGGGAGCTTCAGTTTAGACCTTGTTTACACTCGATCCTGCAAGGGCGATTCCAGGGCTTTCCAATCCAGGCAAGGAGGATTGAAGTCTGCTTATTTAAACCGCAAGTGTAAATTCAAGGTGGATTGAGCCTTTTACCCAAATTGAATCCCCCTAAGTTCTGAATCCTCCTTTAGGGTCGAATTGAATCCCGTAATTGTCCAGTGTGAACGCAAATGGGGGTTGAATCCCGTAATTGTCCAATGTGAACGCAAATGGGGGTTGAATCCCGTAATTGTCCAGTGTGATCGCAAATGGGGGATTGAATTCCGTAATTGTCCAGTGTGAACGCAAATGGGGGAATGGATCCTGCAGTTTGACGCAGCCACATCCGGTTAGCCAGAAAGTCTGTGAAAATGGTTTATTGGGGAAAGCATACCGGTAGGTCCCCACAGGGTTTTATGTACATGCATGTACAGTACACTGTACATTGTACAGTCATGGTTGGTACATGCTTAGTACCTGTACTTACACATGTATGTATACATGTACACGATATGTATATTGCACAGACATGTACATGTTCATGTACATGTACACATTGTTTGTTTGTCTGTCTGTTTGTTGTTTGTATGGCCTTTGTTTGTAAGATTGTACTTATCTTTTGTTATAATGTATGTTGGTTCTATGAATGATATCCATTATTTATTTAACAACTAATATTTCATTGACTCTGCCTTTGAGAAAGGTCCTGCTAGTGCTACCAGTAGCCTACCGGGTAGGATCGAAATGTCAGGCCCACTAATTTTTGAGATTTGCATTTTTGTAATTTTAGTCAGTAAGTACACACTGTAGTTTGTAACATTTTGGTATTTCACTTTATTTCATTGTAATTTGATTTATCAAATTAGTGTTTTATTTATTTATACTGTACATGTATATATCTCTCTGTAACTGGCATTTCGTTTGCTGTTGGATGAGATCAATAAATAAGAATAAGAATAAGAATATAACATTCTCTCTCTATTTGCATCTCTCTCTAAGTATTTGCATCACATTGACATCATATCATATTGAGGAATCTGGAAAAATAAGCTTTTTGCCGCTATGGTATATTGGTGTATTGCATGTCATTTAATTCCAAGAGTTTGACCGTGTATTATTTGCGCAATTTTCTGGTGGCTTAAAGTGAACTAAACAATATCAATTGCGACCCAAATTTCTGTCGTTGATTAACAAGGTACAAGTAGTGAACTCATTCATCTTGTGCAGCAAATTCATGAACAAAGCACAAAGCAATGACAAGCACATTCAGTTTGAACATCCGGTACTCCATTGCATGCACTACATGTACATGTACATTGTACATGTACATGTATGTGTGCTTCGTAAGTTCGTGAAACAAAAATAACCCCAAAATCGGCTACTGCGTATGACCCTCTTTCCATTGAATGGGGGATTAGGATCGAGTGTACAGTACATGTACATACATGTACACGTGGCGCAAGTTATTTGCGGTTAGCTGCTCCGTAGTTTTTTGTTACAGCTGGATTGGAGATTCTCCTGAGCAGGATCCAGTGTAGGCTAAACCATGGCTCAAGGTGGTGTTACACACTGGACTGACTGGAGCCTTCTTCGAATGTGACTATAATTGGAAGATTAGGCACCGACTGTCAGAAATTCATTGGCAGTCTCTGGAAAAGGAGACTGCATCATGCTGTGCTTGTGGAAGCCACCCACTAGCGGCTACAGCTACCCCCCCCCTCAGATTTGTATATTATTGCCAGCCATAGCCAACTACATATATACATATACATTTTCGTACCGATTGTACCGGTAGTACTGTATTTTGGAAGCAGCATTGTCTTCACTTTGCAGTACATGTACTTGTAACGTACAGTGTGATTCAAAGCTTGTACTACATGTACAATGTACTTGTACAGTACATGTACATGTACCTGTGTGCTCTATTGCCCAAATACCAGTATCTATTTCTGTATTTTTTTTGTTTAAATGTTACATGTGTAGTTGTGTACGGTACATGTACCCGGTACATCTGTTGAGATATTTGCCTGAATGGGAATGTATTTTATGTACACTGTGCATGTACATGTACATGTACATTGTACATGTACAACTGTACACGTATACATATACATGTACTGGTACATGTAACTCTACATCTTTGTAAGCATTTTGAAATGCTTACTACATGTATAGTATACACATGTACATCTGCGTGTGTACATCATGTGTTGTACGCCTACTGTCGCCTAGAAACAAATACATATTTACACATTTACATTTATTACACATAAACATGTACATGTACATGTGTACACATTTTACATACTGTACTGCATATACCGTACATGTACCGGTACCATACATGTACCGGTACAATGTACGATGTACTGTACGTGTACTGTACCGGTACATGTACATGTACATTGTACAGTGTACATTCACATGCATACATTCACATGTACATTCACATGTACATGTACATTTACACTGTATACAGTAATAAAAATCAGTTTAATAATAATATGCTGCCACTGTGCATTATTTACTGCAGCTTTGTGTTCCCCCAAAATGGGCTTGAATTTGAAAGCAGGTTCTAGTAATTGTTAGTAGTACATTTACAACAACATGGACATTCTGAGAAGGTCCATTCTCCATTGTGAAAAGTAAATTGGCTTGTGGAGCATCGCTTGAGCAGATCTGAGACTGAGACTGAGGAGCCCAAGACTCAGACAGAGAGGAGGTGATTGCATGGTAAGGCAAAGACAAGGCACCATTGCAGATAATGGATTGCTTTGCCTGGCCAGGGTTTGACAGATTAATTCACTGTATGTGCATGCCACATTGCAGACTCACCCCTTCTTGATCTCCACAACTCCAGACCCCATCAGTCTGTCCATTCCCTGGTAGGGGCTCATGTCAATTGCCATGATCTGGATGGAGAATGATGGGAATGGTTGGAACCTACATTGCTACTGTACATGTACATGTACAGGTTATGATGTACACGTACATGTACATTTACACGTACATTGTACATGTACATGTATGATGTACATGTACATGTATAATAATTGAAGAGGACATTGTTGAAGAAAAGTTACATTTGGTCCAGCTTACATGTACATTGTATACTTACGTACATGTTCATTGTACACGTGTACGGTAGTGCGGATGTTAAGGCTTGAATCTTATTTTGATGTTTTTGGAGCGATGTGGCTTACCGGTATATTCCGAAAATGATGGAACATACTGTACAATGTACATATACACATGTTGTATACACTATACTACTTGTACATGTACATGTACATGTAGTATATGTACATGTACATGTACACTGTAACCTACATGTACATGTACAGTACATGTACATGTACATGTACAGTGTAGGCCTACAGTGTATTGTTTGTTACATACATGTGGAAAACGGATTACAATGACATGTACTGATACTGTATGTGCCACATCATCACTCACATGCATACATGTTCATGTACATTACAGTATGTGTACAATGTATTATCAATATTATTTGTCATGTACATGTAGTACATGAAAATGTACTACTGTACATGTACATGTACCCTATACATGTTGATTGCTGATGTTTTTCCCCCAAAGAATTGGTACAGTGTATCACCATAGATGAAGGGGAAGGACTGTGGAGATACATGTACATGTACATACATGTACATGTACATGTACCATATTTCTCCATATTTGGGCAAGGTACAGTACTGTACATGTCCATGTCAGACCCATATGTTTATCACTTTGTTTGCCTGCTTGAGGGAGTCAGCCAGTTGTGCATGGGAATTCCCAAAATGGCATATGGTATAGTGCAGGCACCTTTAGATTACAATTTGTTGCACTCTTTGCATGTGGTTCAGATTATGTACAGTACATGTGCTGGTACATGTAAATGCACCGGTGCATGTACATGTACACGTGTACATGTACAGTTGTACATGTACATGTACTGTATACATGTACATGTGTACAGTGTACATGTACACACTACACAGTACAGGGCTCGTGCTAAGGAAAAAAATCAAAACGGCTATGATATAAGTTGCAGTTTTGCATTGCAGTTTTCAAAAATTGTATAGTTTATAGCAGTTTTTCATTCTTTTTTATATTGTATCTATTCTAAAAATGTCATGGTAGTCTTTTGGAGAATAATCTTACATGTAATTTGTTGCCTGTGTACATGTAGCACTAGCAGTGTACTGTACACATACATGTACATACAGTACGTGTACATTTTGGTACAGAATAAGTCTGAATAACATTAACAGCCCGTGTTTCCACTATCTAATGAATAAAAGATTGTCCACTCCATCGAACTTCTAAGGTTTCACTGTTCAAAGTTGCGAGAAAAATTTATGCTACCTTTATGCTTGGAACATACATTGTACAGCACATGATATTTTAGTCACACAACCTTACGACTGCTCAATTGCCCTGCAATCCCCGCATCATTTTCTCATCTCTTCACTGTGGTAAACTTGACAGGTTTCACAAGTTTCGCCATGATGATAGCTAGCTGTCAAAACTTGCACGTGTTGCATGCATACATGTACTTTACACTACATGTACAACACATTGTACAATGTACATGTACTGTAAAGTGCCGTGCAAAAGTCTGATCGCACTCACATGCGTTTTTTTTTTAAAGAACTGTTGTACAGAAAAAACTTTCTGTATTGTACATAAAATGTCAAACCTGTGTCTTGTGTCTTTTTTCTTATAAAATATAAACATATTTCCACTGATCACCCTTTCCACTTATACATTGTATTTCCACTGTCTTATCACATCCGGTAACACCACGACGATGTGATTTTATGACAGCTTTTTTCATTGCGTAGTGGTTCCCCATTACTGCACTAGTCTTGGTTGAAGACTTTGTTGGTTTGGATAGCTGACCGTGATCCGCAATGTACACATGCATACGATCAGCGCGACCATGCGACGGAGAGTACAATACATGGTAATGGAAGACGGACTTTTAGAACATTTTGATCGTCACTAGAAACGATCAAGTGATTTTGTTGGACGGTATGAATAATTAGACCATATATAATGTGTTTCAACATTAATATTTTTGCATCGCAAAAAAATGCGATACATTATGGTAATTTGTATTGCAACAAAGCTGATTTGTGTCGCAAACTGTGATGCGATACTGCTTGTCATGAGCCCTGTACATGTACTTGGACCCATGTACAGTACAGTACGTACTGTACCTTGGCGGCTTCTCTGCATCAATGTCTTCGTCTTCATTTAATGGAAGCCAATTTGCTAGCACGGACAGTTTGTGTCAACACCTCCCAATTTTAGTGGCAGCTGAATGGGGGCAGACGGAATGGGCCCTAGGCCACTAGTGTTGCCAGGACATCCTTCCTTCCTACCCATCCCAAATTGCCGCTGGAGAGGAGAGGCAGGCAGGCAGGCAGGCAGGCGCAGGGATCACCTACTGCCCGTGCCAGCTGAGAATGGTTCAGGATCGGCCTCGTCGATTCATTTAAGAAAACGATGAGCAGGTACAGACATTGCACATAATTATGCAACTGATGCCAAATTTCCCAGACCAAGAGAAGTCATGAATGTCATTGCCATCCTTATCATTGCCATCTTGGTCATTCTAGTCAAGTACAGTAAGCAGTTTGTGATATATATTTTTTCATACGGAGTAGGCCCTACTGTATTACTATAGTACTTTAAATATAAAATCACATGTACAATTGTACAGTACATACATTTGTATAAAATACATGTACCTGTACAACACCTGTACAGTAAAGCAGACACATTTGTACAGTACATGTACTTTAATGGTGTTCCGTAGTACGTACTACCGGTATGTGTGTTACTGTTAGGGTACATGTACATGTATGGTGTGGTACAGTACATGTACATGTACTGTTACATACATGAACTGCGTTTACATGATTTATGAGGTGTTTATCTACATGTACTAGCAGGCTACACATGTACATGTACTTTAATGGTGTTCCGTATTACCGGTATGTGTGTTAGGGTACATGTACAGTACGGTGTGGTACAGTACATGTACATGAACTGCGTTTAATTACATGATTTATGAGGTGTTTAGCTACATGTACAGTACATGTACTAGCTACACATGTACATGTACATGTACATGTACTTAAATGGTGTTCCGTACTACTGGTATGTGTGTGAGGGTACATGTACATGTACGGTGTGGTACATGTACATGAACTGCGTTTACATGATTTTATGAGGTGTTTAGCTACATGTACATGTCCTAGCTACACATGTACATGTACATTGTACATGTACATGTACTTTTATGGTGTACATGTGTACCTTACTAGCGGTATGTGTGTTAGGGTACATGTACGGTGTGGTACAGTACATGTACATGTACATGTACATGAACTGCGTTTACATGATTTATGAGGTGTTTAGCTACATGTAATAGCTACACATGTACATTGTACATTGTACATGGTATGTAGCACACAATTGTCATGTTGATATTACATGTACACGTCAAATCAATCACATTAGTGAAGTTGCAACATGTAGGGCCTATACATGTACCACATTTTGTACACACCCTTCAGTTCCTAATGAAATTAATTATAGGCCTACAATTGCAGTCTGCAACAATTTGTTGTATTAAATGATATACATTGTATAACGGTACCAAAATATTAGACACCAACACTACTGGTAAAATTAGTGATCTGTGATCATCTGTAATTAATCATGTATTCCATATTATAAAGCTTCTATCAAATGTTAAGAAATCTTGCTGCATTATGTACAGTACATGTACTGACTACTCTACATACATGTACATACATGTACATGTACATGTGCAGTACTGCACATGTACGTGTTCATAACAGGAACCCTAAGGCAGGTGTGCTTGTTTCACCAAGAAGCCAAGCGGCCCCCCAAAAACATACATGCTGTAAATAGAGTGACTGACTGCATACATTTGTACATGTACAGTGTGTAATTGGCAACTTCCATGATACTGTGCCAAAAGTGTTCAACTCCACTCCACCCTTAATGTGAGCTACATGTACATGTACATGTTAACATGTACATGTACATGTACTGTACATGTATGTACCGGTATACACTGTGAGGACAATGGCGACTCTTTTTTTTAACAAGTTGTCTTGATGAACTTAATGAGCCCATGGAGAAATGTGTTTTTTCTGTCACCTGCACTGTCCCTCTCCATTCACCCCAAGTCTCTGACCACCTCCGCCTTTTTTTCCCCTCTCCCACCCTTCTGCTCCCACCCTGTCCAATGTACGGAGTCATTGTCAGAGTGCAAAAAAGTGTGAAAATTCCTATCGATTTCCGTTTCCCAACACCTGTTAGCCAGCCGCCAAAGCCAATGGATTCTGGCCCAGGCCGACCTCCATCTCTTGGCTGGCCTGAGATGGACAATCACATGTACCAGTATGTGTGCGTGTCGCGTGCACACATTGGCATTAGTCTTATTAATTAAAAGTTTAATGACCTGTCTGTAATGCACATGCACTGTGTGTGCATACATGTACATCTGTGCACTCACAATGTGCATGGACATTGTGTGTGCATGCTTGCTCTGCTGTGCATGTACACATAAATTAAAAATAACCGGGATGTCACAGTGCTAGTACATACATGTATACATGTACCGGTATGTATACGTGTTCATGTACATGTACACGTACATGTACCATCCTGTACATGTGCACGTGTGCACTTTGTTCTTACAAGAATAAAGCACTTTCCATTTTTTGGGGAGGACCGGTTTATCTAGTCATTTTTTTTTTTTTCGGTTGTTTTCATTTTGTGTTCATTTTTGCTTTAACTCGAACTGCTTTTGCATCACCTACTGTAGCAGCTAATGTAGAGAATCCAGTCTTGTGGTTCCCTCCCCCACCCCTGCCCCTTCCAAGTCGAAGCATTGTTCTCTTGGTCAAAACAGGATACCTCAAAAATCGTTGCCTTCCCCAGTCCTGTGTTTGGATAATGTTTAAAGCTGCGAAGGTCAGTGAGAGGAATGGCAGTCAACTGAGTCAAACCTACATGTACATTGTTCTCAGTCAAGGATTTGAAAAAGACATGTTGTAGACCGTGGGCCAAATCGAAAAAGCTTACCGTTTTTTAATTGATCGTGCTCAACTCAGACGGCCAACTGATAGTCAGACAAACTGTTGTCAAAAAATCGGGAAAATGGATTGGTGGATGTTCTTTTGAGATTTTCTTGCACGTTATTGTATAGAACAAGAAATATCAACGGAAAAGTATAGTTTTTTAATTGCCGTACATGGCTGAGACATTATAGTCTGGTCTACGTCCCGATCGTATTTTAACATACACATGTATATGATGACGTTTGGGAGCAACGTTACATAGCGAAATCCAAGGTGGCGTCCCGTAACGATGGTCATATGGCAGCAATTTTTTTGTCCGTGTTCCGAAGTAGCAACAGAGGTGCAACTGCAAACGAGTCTTGACGTTCCAACTTCCAGTTCCATCAATCATTCATCATGCAATCATGGACATGGTCCCACTCCCAGCTCCCACACTGCACTGCATTGACAGAAATGACACAATGACAGGACACCGGTAAGCCTAACTTATTATGTTTTTATGACGATACATGTCGGACTATGGAGCTTAGTTTCTACCTCGATGGTCGATCTCGTGTTAGATGGCATTGTCGAAAAACAATAAATGACCTATAACACGTGTGTTTTCTTAATTTTCGTGGTTTTATTTTACTACACCCATCCATATCATATTCATAATCATATGGGCATGGAGGAAGGAAAATAGAATAGAACAATTAGATTAGAAGCTATTTGCACGGGACATGGGGTAATTCACTCAGAGCCATGGAGAAGCCAAACAAACAAGAAATACATACAGTCCAATATTATTTTAAAAAAAATTACCTTGATATTTGACTTAATGCCTGCAAAGAGAAACAATGCTCAAGTTTCCATAATTTCAAATATTTACATTATTTTCGAATTATGTCGTTGGAATCCTTTCCTAAACAATTTACCGACAGTTGAGTTTAATGCTTTGAGCTACATTTACTGGCACAGAAATGTAGCTCAAAGGACCCATGCATTTTGTTTTTGTTATGGAACCACATTGGTCAAATGACAAAATATGTGACATTAGACATGTTAGAAAAGAACTCATTGACATTTTCAGAAATACTTCTTTTGTTTGTTCTAGTTGTGCAGTCAAATGAGGGATGACATCCTACCACCTACTGAAAAATGTTTCCTGTATTCAAAGGGGCAGGGGTATCCACTTCTGACAGGAGACATGCACTTCCAGCCTTCCACAAAAATGCATCATCTGTCGTTGCTATCAGTGGCAGACAGATCTGCTGATGAGGAAGAGAAGACTTCAGCAACTTGTACGACAGTACGAAGCGAGACCAAGACAGGAGGTTTGCTCCTCAAGGCTGCACATCGGAAGGATGAAGCTTTTCTCCTCAGTGTTAATGGCAAAGATTTAGTAGATTTAGTGGATTCTCGTGGATAGTGATGAAAAAACCTGAAAAGCTGAGGCAAATTTCTCCCACCAACTGGTAGTCTATGTAGAGATTATAAGACCAAACCAAATTTGTTTTTTTAAACAAGAGTTTAATCAATGTGTCAAATCCATTTACATGGTGTTAGATATAACATGATGTTTTTGATTTACATGGCTTATCAAAAATAAAAAGGAAAATGGATTTTGTCTGAAGTGAAGACTTTTTGCAGTAAACAATTTCTGCAACAAGATTGTTCACTGCAGACAGTAAATCACAGATTAATAGGAGTATGCAGTGTTTGACATCAATCTCACCCATTTACTTTTGTATTGAAAAATACTGAAAA
Source organism: Luidia sarsii (assembly GCA_949987565.1). Lineage (NCBI taxonomy): Eukaryota > Metazoa > Echinodermata > Asteroidea > Paxillosida > Luidiidae > Luidia > Luidia sarsii. The sequence continues at coordinate 6,452,410 of OX465103.1, read as the reverse complement.
CTGTATAATATTTGGTATACACATGTATGTATGTAGTATGTATGTATAAAAGGATGACAAGTATTAAAGCCACGTCTCTAAAATATTGAATATTTTGTCTAGATTTCCATTCTCTAATTTTCCCAAATATAAACAGATAGATGCATAAAATGTGCTACCTTTTGAAACTAATAGTCATCTGGCAAATACCGGTACATTACAGGAAACATGAACTCTCAAGCTACCACTTTGCATTCATCAGAATTTACTATAAATGTTACTGGCTGTGAGCCCTGCAATTTTGTTATTGATAGATACATGCACTTGGTATGAAATAACCCACAACAGCTGAAATTGCATTCAATGGAGGGACACGGGAAAAGTGGTGCCGAGCCATACAAGCTTTAAAAGTGTTGTCCAGCAATGTTGATGATTAGTGTCAAGCAAGCTGGGTGCCCGTATAATATGCCAGGACCAGCTACGGGTAGTCTCCCTTTTCCAGATTTGAAGTTCAGTTGCCCATACTGCATGGATACACGAAGGGATGTCACAGATCCAAGCCGCATGCGGTGTTAGCTGTGACTTGTACCTGCACGAAGAAAAGTGGAGCCACAGAGAAAATCAAAATGAGGGTTTTTATTTCAATGACAAAAACAAACAGTTGGAACAATCAGCAAGTGATCTTTATTAATTTTTAATCAATTCGGAAATTTTGGGATAATGCTAGAATCATTTGTTCCACACTTCCGACTTAAAATTCTGATTTGTGATTTGAAGTTACACCATGTTGAAATAATTCAAAAAAAGATTTTTTTTAGTAATGTACTCGATCACCGGTCCTTTTCTGAACCACATCTCTTCTTGAGAGACACTGATGTGATGTAGCCGTGGTTGAAACCAATCTTCCTACCATGTCCACATGCAGTTTCAAATCTCACTTTAAATTCGTTGCCATTAAAATTAAGATTAAAAGCTCACCAAGATTAATCCTTTCCCAGGCCAGTGCTATTAATTTCTTTGTGCATCCAAGGAAACATTTGATTGCATCCTGAAAAAATAATCTACAATCTACATGCTCTAAGATAGTACTACTAGTACTAGTACTAGTATATAGCACTAGTAGTAGTAGTTACTATTATTACCCAGTAGTACTACTATACTACTACTATACTACTCAGTAGTACTACTACTAGTAGGCCTACTAGTACTAGTACTAGTAGTAGTAGGGCCTACTAGTATTAGTAGTAGCCTAGTATAGTAGCAATGGGACAGGCCCTAGCAAAAACAATGCCCTGCAACAATGGCAAAAGCACAGCAGAAAGGGAAATGTTTAACATGGATCTTTTTAAGAGTGTGACACAAGATATCATAACAAACACAACCTACCTCCGATGTTGAATGCCGTAATCGGCAGAACTGACGGTGCAGTGGTGCCTTCCCCACGCCATACTAAAACTAAAAGCTGGCACGATAGTATGGACTGCGGTCCAGCTGATCAGAATGCACGACACTGCAATTCAATGTGTACGTAGCACGGAAGTGCATAGTACGAGTTGCGGCAGGTAAAAACGATCTCGGTCTTGTATGTTTTCCGAAAAAATCGCGTGATATGGGAACTACAACAATAACGTGCTTTAGTTTGATTGCTTTAGTGTTGCTTCTACTCCGTCAGTGACATTTGTGGCCCTGAAAACAGACAACACAGCCGTATGTTCGCAGAAAACTCTCAATACTTCTAAGCACATGTAGTACTAGTACTAGTAGTCTCCACTCGACGGCTGAATTCACGTAAACAAATGGTCGGTCACGTGAGAGCTGTCGCTGGTTCCCAGACGTCATTGTATGGATTTTAATAGCACCAGACTACGTTGATTTTTAGGCACATTCCGTAAGAAATAAACGAAGAAATACACATCGTTTTTTCATTCTAGCTCATTAACGTGCAAGAGTTGAGAAAAAGAACAACCTGTAAGTGGGATACTATATTTATTTCTGTCGGATTGTGTAAATAGAAAGTAGGCGCGTGAGTTGAGCCACGCAACAAGCACTTTTGGGCACTTGTCCCACGGTCTATTGAGGATCCATGTACTGACAAGCAGGAGGTTTTTGACCAAGGGCAAAGAAATAAAACAACAACGGAATTGTCTGCCATGCCCCTGTGCAGTTCCTCTCCTGCAGGCCTGTGTGCAGTGCTTGCCACAGTCCTCATATTGCAGCAGCCTTCCTGAATGAGCCCCGTTTTGCACTGTTGAGCATCCGGCCCCAATGACTTGTGTCAACACGGGCACAGGAAGAAAAACAATGTTGATCTTTCCTGTTCCTTAGTCATAAATGCACGGCCTGTTTTTACCAGTGACTCTGCACTTGAGCAACTGAGTCAAAAGTTCATATTAGCTGGTGTCTAAATGAAAGTGTTAATTTAATATATACATACATGTAGTATACTGTACATTACATACATGTATCCTCGAGTTACCGGTTTTCGACGATATAAGGTCTTTCTTCAAGCTGACCAATGTGAATGAAAGTACATGTATCACACTTAAAGAGCTCAGTCACTTTGTCCACACCACAGACTTTTAGAATAATCATAGAGAAGGTTGATCAAGCCTGTCACTTCTGTAAGATTACCTGGTTTTGTTGATGTCCACGGCGCACGGCGCACCGCGCAGTAAGCATCGTGACATGTATTTTCGATGGTGGTGTTTAGTAAGGTGTCCCAGTGCAGCCAAACGCAAAATATATTTTTAAAATAACTCAAAATGCTGTGTGGCACTGTACAATTCTTCCCTGTATGGTTTTTTGTTTGTTCATCTTTCTTTCTTTTTTTCAACAATGCTTCTAACACTTTTCTCAAAACATTCATATTTTATGCTTAACTTATTGGTTTACATTAATTGTGGCCCATTGCCCTAAGCCACTTTGAGATGGGGAAGTTGGATTTACTTTTTGTTATCACCTATCAACTCCATTCCCTTCATGGTACCCTCTCCTTCCCATCCTTTTTCAAGTCATCAAAAGTTGCCATAATAATAATAAGGAAATAAATTTAATCACCATAATGAATAATTAAAATTGAGAATAATTTTCTTAAAATGTGAAAAGAAGTTCATTTAACTGAAAGATACATTTTGGAATTTGGATTTTCAAGTAAACCATAGAGGTGAAATACGGTAGGGGCAAAGGGCGGTATCTACCGCGGAAGATACATGTACATCGAGGCAGGATGTGATTGTTCGGCTTGGTCCAAGCTAATTGTGATTCAGCCATGGAAGCAGATTCTTTTTTCTTTGCCCTTTTGGTGGGGTTGTACTTTTTATCTGGTTGATGTTTTCTTCTGTGACGTTAAAAAAAACTCCACAATCCTCTTTCTTACTGCTTCTTCAGTTTTGACCTTTCCCAATGTCACTCAAGAGACACATTTCCTCTTTCATGGTACTTTCTCATTATATAAGTGAGACGCCCTATAGGAGCCTCCATAGTTTTTCCCCAGAACGGGCTGCCTCAAGTTGCGTGATTTTTTTTTTCTACGTATGTTGGGGTTTATTATGGTACACTCAGATTTTCTTTAGGACCAACAATAAAGAAAACTGGAGCTACGAAGCAACTGCCAATTTTGTACCTAGGAAAATAGACCCCAAAAGAGCAACTTTTTGAATCACATGAGTTTGGCCTACCGGAAGAGCCTTAACTTTCCACATTTTTGGTGACGGACAAGAGCAGGAAACAAACTGGAAGATACAAAGTCTGAGATCGTTATACGGAGTTGTTTTCATCGTGCGATGTGAGTTAGAACTTAGAAGGCCAAGCGTCGAAAACGCGTACCGTCGAAAACTGGGCCCCCCATGATAAATGTAGTATATCAGGAACATGTCTTTTGGTGTACAATAAATTATACACACTGTACGTGTACCTACATGTACATGTACATACGTGTACATGTATATTTGGCATGTACATGTACCGTACAATCGCTGGTACATGTACTGTACAGTATGTACCGGTACATCTGTATGTGTACATGTACACCAAATGTACATGTACCGTACAATCGCTGGTACTGTACATGTACTGTACATGTATGTACATCTGCATATGTACAGTACATGTACTGTATTTTACATGCACTGTACAATTTGTCAATTTTTGTGTGTGACTGAAATTATCATGTACCGGGGTACTGTACATGAACATTTACATGTACCGGTACATTTTTAACAGTGGCATGCTTGTCTAAGCACACTGTCCATGAACATTGCATTGTACATGGAAATGTTGGACATGCACCTTGTAAACAGAATTCCATACCATTTTTTTATCTTAAAAGTTACACACGGTACATAGATGGACAAAAGCTCCATGGACATGTGTACATGTACGTAGATTTTAATATGCTTGAATGCAAGGACATGTACAGTACGCGCATTCATTCTTGTACACTGTACAGGTCGTGCAGTTGTCAATGATTCATGGTCTTTGTGCCAGTACATGTACACACTGTACTGTACAGTAAATGTGCATCTTGTACATGTACATGTACATGCACATGGGTAGATCTGTTTGTTTTTGGAGACTTTTCAGCATATGGAATTTTCTTTCTAATTACATGTACAGTACCTACATGTACATACATGTACATGTACATGTACATGTACATGTACATGTACATGTACATGTACTTTCAGTACACAACATTTACTGTAAATGTACTGTAAATGTACAGCAATATGCACATGTACATGCATAGTGTGTCCCTTGTAAATTGTTTGCCTCGTGGTGTCAGTCAATAGATCAGTACCACAGTAAATGGCACAAGCGTCTAACCTTGTGTTGGATACAATGTGCTTTGTCCTGCAATTGCCCTTTGTTCAAGGCAGCATGTATTATCTACATGTACAATGTACCTTTTTTTTTTTTTTACTGCAGGTCCGTGAGGGTGGGAAGTCACGGGCAACTCCGACTTGTGGGTCACGTGAGCAAGACGCTGCCATGCTGATGCCAGGCTCCTGAACTCCAGCCACATTGTCAATAACAAGCAAGCAAGCAAGCTACGCAGCCATGGAGGAGCGACTTGGGTCGTGGGCCTGCAGAGTCTCTCGGACCGTTGCCTGGTGGCTGCTGCTCTGGCATCTGGCCCTGCCGCTGGTGGCGCTGGCCGGCCAGTATCAGTCCTTTGAGGAGTCGCACTCGTCAGACAGCGGAGACATCGTCCTGAAGAACATCATCGTGGATGCCAGGACGGGATCCCTGTACGTGGGCTCGGTCAACTGGCTGTACAGGCTGTCGGGCGATCTCCAGGTGGAGGAGACGGTCAACACGGGCCCTCGCTTGGACAACCCGGCCTGCACAGCCCCGCCGTACCCCTGCACCGACGGCCGCACCCAGACAGACAACGTCAACAAGCTGCTGGTGATCGACAAGGAACGGCTGTTCGTCTGCGGCAGCATCTACCAAGGCAGCTGCGTCATACGCAACCTGACCAACCTGGCCCTCCTGGGCAACAACAGCTTCGAGGAGGTGGCAGCCAACACCCCAGACGGTGCCTCAGTCGCCTTCATAGCAGAGGGGCCCAAGGGGGAGGAAGTGCTCTACGTGGCCACCACCTACGCCAACTGGAATGACAAGGCGGTGCCCACCATAGCCAGCCGTGTCCTGCCCGTCACGAACACTGGCTCGGAACTCTTCAAAGTCCTGGAGAACCCGGATATCTTCAAGGCCTTGGAAATCAACATTCCCTACGACTTAATCTTAGACAAGGACTTCAACATCTATTACGTGTACGGCTTCTCCAATACAAACTTCAGCTACTTCATCGGGGTACAGGTGGTGGACATAGAAGCCGTCGGGCTGCCCACCTACCACACCAAGATCTCGCAGATATGCCACCAGGACATCGGCTACTACTCCTACATCCAGCTCCCCTTGGAGTGCACAAAGGGAGGAATCAACTACAATGTGGCCCAGTCGGCCTACGTGGTCAGCGTGGGAGCGGCACTGGCCACAGCCAGTGGGTTTGCGGTCGGCGAGCGAGTGCTGTTTGTGACCTTCTCGGTCTCGGAGCCCAACCTAAAGAAGCCCACCAATGCGTCAGCAGTCTGCATGTATTCCATCCGGAGGATCAACGAGAAGTTCAATGAGCGGCGCAAGGACTGTGCCCGTGGCAAGACTGTCCAGACGGATATACCCTGGCTGCGCAGCTCCAACTGCCCTACTTCTGAGACCAGCAATCTTGTAAGTGCTGGATACACTATCAAAGAACTAAGACTTAAAGCCCCTACACAAAATTGGTCGAGGTCAAAGAATAGCATCCATACGTTGTCCGATCCAACATATGCATGAAATAGCACACCTGTGGAAATTTCAGGTCAATCCGCCAACCGAGTCTTGAGAAAATCGTGAAAACCGCTTCATTTGTTACGCCAAAATGCACCATTCAACGCCGTATTGTTCCGAAAAATAGCTTAACTATTTCTTTTACTAATTTCTCCCAAAATACAACATTTTAGGCAGAAATATTTCAGTGAGAGGTTTCTACTATAACCATCTTCAAACTGCATTAAGGTTCATGTAAATCTGTGAATATTTCTGTTTTTCGATCTTACCAATGTTGTGTAGGGGCTTTAGGGACGCATTGCATCTAAACTCTGTAGTTCAGGTAGTGCGGTGTCGCTGCAAACTAACCACTTTGTAATTCCACCGTGCCTTTGCAAACCTTTCCAATCCTACCCGATTCAGCCATTCCTTTTCTTTTCACTCTGTCTCCCTAAGGTGGCGAAGATAAACGAGGCCGGCACGGAGTATTGTCACACCGAGGACTTCATACAGCCCATGGGTGGGAACACCCCCATACCGGCTGAGGCAATCTATGTCACCAACTCCATCCTCAACGCCATCGCTGTCATCGCCCATCTGGAAAACACTGTCGTGTTCCTTGGGGACAACCGAGGCCACCTCCAAAAAGTGAGGACATTGGGACAGTCAAACTGTTCTCGTGCATTGTACAGTGTTCGCAAAGCCATTGTGGTCAGAACAGTCCAATGATGGTCCATGTAGTATGTCTGACTTAATTAGGAATCGAGTGCTTTTTCCACGGATTTTCCTCGGATTACCTGATTTCCTGGAAGGGTTTTTTTCCCCTCACTTCAGACCAGTGTGCCGCTGAGAAAAAAAAAAAAAAAAAAAACATAGCGCAAGCTCCCGTGAAGATTAGATTTGCTGTAGTCATTGTTAGCTGTTGTTGGGGTGTTGAAAATGTTGACGTTCGCTTTAAGTGGTAGTGTGAATGCCTTTAGCTGTGACGCATTTCAACTGTGTCACACAGTAAGCATGTGCCCTATTGATGCAACATGTGGGTACTGTAGTTTTGACTGTGCCATAACACAGAAGAAGCAGATTCTGTCAAGTGTTGTGCTTGTGACCGGTGTCTGCTTGAGCAGTGTGAACCCATCAGCACAATACACGGGTTGAAACTCAAACGTGTGGTGTGACAGTCCATTTTGTGCTGACTGTTGCACAGTGTGAATGCGCAGCAGGACTGACTACATGTCTACAGTATGTACATTTGGAAGCGTTTCCACGGGGTGGACCCGTGTGAGTTTCAACACATGTAAAAAAAAATTAAAAAAAACTCTTGTTATGGCATTATGCAGTGTTTATGGTGGGAGATTACAGTGGTGGACACTGCTTACCATATATACACATGCACGAGCACAAATTCCTATAAAGTACAGTAGACCTAGCCTGACTGTTGTCCTGCAGGGCAAACAGCAAGAACCGTTTTTTTTTTCTATATTAGGTGTAGGTTTCATCCAGCAAAAATCTTCACAGCATCTAACAACTAGCTGCAGCTTGGAATTGCCACAAAGTTTTGGGCTGCAAAAAATCAACACCCCTTGTCCTGGGAATCTTCATACATGTACACAGGGAAAGAGAAAGAATCCCCGGTAGACAATCTACAGTGTACGTGTACCCAGGGGATGCTTGGCTCCTGCTGGTTGTACAGTACATGTGTGTGTAGTATCAAACAAAAATTTGTTTCATTTGCACACGCACACCTCCAAGCGAACAACATTGATTTTGCAAAGTGCAAAGCCAAACTTTGTGAAACTGAAAGCCACAAAATACTTAGGATATTTGGAATGCTACGGAAACATATTGAACATGTGCATGCAGAGATAAGGAGCTCAAATAAGGTGTTTGTGTTTGCCTCGGTGTTTTTGTAGTCTGTTGTTTTTCTTATCTCATGTAGGCAGTTAGTCAAGGTTTAAGTTTTCCCAGTGATAAACTTGTATCTCCAAGGGCAAAGCCTTAGTTATACTCACTGTGTGATAAGAGATGAGACCTACTACATGTAATTGTTCTTCAGATTTTGTGTCTAGGGAGGGTAGCATTGTAAGTAAGACCTGCTGACCTGCTGATTAGTAAGCCCTGCTGTCCTGCCTAGGCCATGTCCTGGGATGGAATTTGCAAAGCCTTACGAGTTACGATGCATTGCAAGTTTATAACTCAATTTATGATTACCCACCGTAACTTGTGATAGGCCATACGGTTTCTGTGCATCGCCCATCGTCTTGCGATTGGTCGTAAGTAACGATGAGTTTGATGAAATCGACAACAGCGTTCTTATCCTATACTCACTACCCAAAGTGGTTGTTCATTGAGCTGTGATGGCTACCTATCTGGTTCATGGGATGGGGTGAATTTCATAGCGTTTTCGGCATGAAGTATTGCTTTGGGCCCCCCCCCCAAAAAAAATAGTTGTTATTATTACATGGCATCTGAAAATAGGGTAGGTACATATACAGTGTAGGTAAGAAAATGGTGGTGGTGTTTTTTACCTTTTTTATGCTTAGACATGAGTCATGTACTGGCAAAGTGTTAAACGAGCCAACATAAGTACATGTATGATTTACATGTACACTGTACATGTACCGGTATGCAGGGTTGGTTGATTTAAATTATCATAACGCGCTGTCAAAATAAGGGTCGGTCGGGAAACACACCCTCCCCAAAAAACTTTAGGGTCGCGCCCTCATAATAGGGTCAGTGTGGAAACCTGAAGCAGAAGTATTTTTTTTTGGCCTCAGCATGAAACAACTGTTAAATAGGACAGCCTACTGTATCTGTACCTACATGTTGTACAATTGATGTCGGTCATCTTTGACTAATGTCTGCTGAAAGCATCTAATGCAAGCTGAATTTCGACTTGGAGCCTCATCTTTTTAGCCAAGGGTTTTTAATTTATTCAAGAATTGATGCATAATGAGCTCGGTGAAAAACTGAAATCAGGCTCAAGACTTTTTAGCCTGATCTCTCACGGACTCACACCTGCATATGTAGTTGACCCCCCCCTCCCATGCAAAAGGTCTTATGCCTTGCCGTGGGCTTTTTTCACCTCATCCAGTCCTGTGAAGAAGGCTGCATGTGCATTGCTTAAAAGGCAATAATAAGCGTATCAAGAAAGGGAAAGAGCTGACATGGGGTGACATTCAGATATCTGGAATGTGGCCTCCAGACGAAGATACTGCTCATTATACAAATCATCTTGACAGTATTAGTGGTCACGATGTTTCGATGGCGGCAGCTGTGAGGATGGTTTGGCTGCAATCAGAGGTCACAGGTTAACGCTCAATCCTGTGCTGGTCTCTGTCATCCATTCACATGCAAATGGGGCCTGGGGAAGCCAGTGGCACACTGTCACTGACGCTGTTGTTTCCATCGGCTCTGCCTAGGAAAATCAGAGGGCATGGTGTTTCGGTGCCAGACGATTTGAGCACGATTTGGCTGGGATCAGTGGTCCTGGGTTGAGAGGTTAAACCTTGTGATCATGCTCCTCCATGGGTAAACCCAGTCTCAGATTGTCGGTGGAATCCGCCCACTGCAAGAGTATCCATTTACACTGCCACAGTCAGTACAATCACAGCGATTGCCAGAGTATTGTGGAGGATCGAGACAGGGAATTGACTCACACCATAAAGGGACATTCTCAAGACATTGGGGGATTTGGGAGGATGAAGGATATTATATATCCATTGTTTGTTCATACTGTACCGGTAGCTTAGAGGATTTTTAAGGGTTAAAGAATCCTATCATGTTATACTGTATCTGTCCCTTAAGTCTCCCAGACTGTGGGTGCTGCAGATGCAACCAGCTGCTCCCCATCCCTCCTTTTTTTCTGCCGCTGTCATGGCCTCAAGTTTCAGACCCCATGCCCATCAACTCTGGCAACATCGCCGCCTAGAATTGTCTACTTCCGGCAAATACAAAGGAAAGACAAACCAAATTGAAAAAAAAGAAGAAGTAAATATAACAAATCCTATCTCTGTTTCTCTGTTTGTGCTCCAAGCTCTGGGTGGTGTCAAACACCAGCGGCGTTCTGTATGAGGATATTACAGTGCTGGAGAGTGCGGTGCGACCAACAGTCCCGAATGGGATCACCTGCAGTCCGGACAAGAACTTCATCTACGTCATGACCGAAAAGAAGGTGAGCTCTTCCTCTGGCCAACATTTCTCACGGCGATAGCAATCCCAGTGTGTGAGGATAACAGAAAGTGTGCGATCAATCGGCCCGTCAGCTGTGCATCGATGCGAAGTTGGCAGAGAGATTCCCCAAGGTTGTACACGTGTGTGCAAGTCGTGCATTCGTTAGCCAATAGCCAGTGCACTTGAATCCTTACCAGTGGCGCGCTGTGCTCACCATACATGTATACGTACATACTACATACAGACTGTGGAAGCGCCGTGGCCCCACAGAGCTGCAGTACAAGCGTGCCAAGCAGCGTAGTCTTTTACAGCTGACTTGTCAGCCCAGCAACTCCAAAGAAACACTTTGGTATTTTTACTACAAATAGGGTGGGCTTTTCTTCCCGGAATAAGACAAATTGTGCAGGTTAAGGCACCGGAAGACCAATGGACGGATCGGGTCAACTGATCACACATGTGTACATGTGTGTGTAGCAAACATTGCCAATTTTAGTCTGAGAGTGTGAACGTATCCCTAAAAATGGTGAGAATCATAAGGTGAATGCATCCTGAAGATTACCGTGACCCGATTGCCAGCAGATTCTCTCATGCTACATCATCCTTGATCGAAATCTATTTTCGCTTTTTACAGATTTAGATATACAATATGGACATGCAATTAGAGCCGCTCATATTTATTTTTTATAATTTTTTTTAAAAGGATACTACCCAAGTCTCACAGGTGACTATGTCACATGATCCTTGAAGAGCTTGGTTACAGTCCCATCACCAGTAGCCATTGTTTTGATTCACGCTTGGAAGGCAGCATGCAGCCACTGTGTAAAAACATCAGGGCTTACCCCCCCCCCCCTCTTCCTTTCAACTCAACCCACACACGCCCACGCACACACTTTAATAACGCATTACTATTGGGCTCAGTGGGGGAGTGTTTAACCGCACGCTGTGCTGCAAGGCTCACTCCCAGAGTATGTGTATGTACCGGTACAGTGTACTGTACATGTACATGTACAGTGTATAGTATGTACCGGTACAATGTACTGTACATGTACATGTACACGGTACACCCATATGTGTACTGTGTACTGTACACATGTGTACATGTTCATGTACAGTACAGTATACAGTACATGTATACAGTATACAGTACATGTACTGTACATGTACATGTACCGGTACTTGCATAAAATGTACATGTACACTATTCATATATGTACATGTACAGTATACACATTGCCCCCGTAGACCGTGGATGCCTAGACATTTCTACTTGGCCAGTGGCAGTACCCTTGTGACGGTAGACTCTGAAACACTGTCCGTCCTTTTTGATTCTGCTCAGTTCCAAATATCAGGCCCTCTACTGTACTGATGGAGCGTGGGGGGGGGGGTGGTAATTGCATGGTGGTGAAGCAGTTGGCTACACATCTCTTTGTACCGGTTTATTATTCTAAAGTACCGGTGCATGCACATGCACATCGAAATTGTTCTCCCCATCTGCCCTCTCAGTGCACGCAAAAGGGACACTTTTTAGTTTGGGTCCCAAAAGGGTCTGTCTTATGAGAAGGTTTAATTCTAACCACCTTATTTATTATAGTTGTAAGTACACGTGTACAGGACATGTCTCGTGCAATTTACAAGTAGATGTGCATCAAATAAACAGCAAAACAAAATACATGTACATGTACATGTAGCATTCCACACGCTCGCTGTACACAGTCAAAGTGTGCATGCTTGAAACATTATAAACAAGAGTGACCAACAGGAAGGTATACCGTGCCTGGAACTGAATGTGCAGTGTACAGTATGCACAGCGTGTTACTTACTGTTAGAATACATGGTCCTGCAGTGTTTTTATCACGCGAAAGAACTAACAGTATCACGTTGTGCATACTGTACACTGTACATGTAGTTCACTTTGAGGCAAATTGCCGAGATTATTGGCGAGATGTTAGCATTACTGTTCGCACGCGCAAAAACAATTGAAAATCAAAACTCAAAAAAGTGAACGGGCTTGTTCGCGCTTGTGTGAATACACCCTGCTGAGGCCCCAGTCCTGCAGAGTGTGCAAGCCTTGAGGAAGCCATGGGGTCTACTCCTAGGCCACATGCACATGTATGCACTCTGGTACACTTGCATACCATGACCCAGATGGCTGGCCTCCTCTCCTTCCTGTGCATGGAAATCCAGCATCTGGAGAGAATTCGTAACCTACTTTCTCCCCCCCCCCTCCCCTTCCTCCCTCCCTCTCTACTCCCCCTCTCAGTGGCATCAGGAAGAACTGGGAATTTCCACTATTTTTCCTATTGAGATCCAGTGGCATTCGAAGAATTGGCATTGGTGTATTTTTTCAATCAATCATACTTACTCTGTCATGGGTCTGTCACTGAAAAGTGGCATTGAAAAGTAACGGATGGTGCAGTACACAGCACTAATGTGTTAGGTGATTTGGCATCTTCTGTAGTTTCCCTTTCAATCTTTTTTCCCTTCACCGGGCAGATTCCACTGCTGACTGCTGCGAGCTACACATGTACAAGTACATATATGCTCGTTAAAGATATTCCATCGGATGATCGGTTATCAAAACCTGTAATTGTGTTTGCACATGTACAGTACTGTACATGCACAGTTGAATGCAATGGTGCAATTGTATTCATTTACTAGTGCATACACTATGTAAACTAATGTACATGTATACATACCGTACCTGTACATGTACATGTACATGTGTACAGAGTACATGTACAGCTTTACATGTATACACTGTATTTCAGTCTATTGGTAACTGATGAACAAAAATGACCCAAGAATAGCACTTGAAAGTTGAAGACTAACCATTTACATGTACTACTACATGTACATGTACAATGTACATGTACATGTACACTGTACCTGTAGGACAAATGCATACTGTACACGTGTACCGGTACATGTACATGTACGTATGTACAGTATATATACGGTTCTGTACCAACTGCATTTGCAGTTTATGCTACGGATTACAATGTACAGTGTGAAAGCTACATGTATGTACATGCATGGTACATGTAAATGCACTTTTCTTGACAAGCTTCATGTAACTATTCAACCGATAATCTTAACCGGTAACCGTGGCACGATTCCATCAGAGTTAGTGATGCACATGATAAACATTCATGTCTTGGCTCAGCAAATGTACCCAAGATAAAATGAAGATTTGGAATCTTCTAGACACACGTACATGTACATGTACACATGTACATGTACTGTACATGTACACGTACCTTTGGTGTATGCACAATGAATGTACATGTACATGTACATGAACATGGGTACATGTACATTGTACATGTGTACATATACCGGTACAGTACAAATGCACGTTTTCCTTTCATAGTCTGTGCACGTACAGTACATGTACATGTACTGTACGTGTAGTCGTGTACAGTCCAGTACTGATCAGATGAATAAGAAAAACTTAAGGATTGCACTTACAATGTACAGTATGTAAGTGTAACATAACTGTAGACAACAAGTACTGTAGGCCTACTGTACCGGTAGTACTGAACATTATCATGTTTGAGTTGATGTTGCATAATCATATACCGGTACATGCTCTTGAGTACACCGTACTGTACACATGTACATTGTACATGTACATGTACATGTACATGTACATGTACATGTACATGTACATGTACATGTATGTACATGTACATGTACAGGTACATACATTGTACATGTACATGTACAGGTACATACATTGTACTGTACTGTACATACATGTACATGTACATGTATGTACAGTATATTGTACACACAGACACAGTATGGTATAGTGTACCGTACATGTACATCATTTATATGTACATGTACACATACACTGTCAGGTCATCAGGTGTACATACAATGTACATGTACATGTACATGTACGTACATGTACATGTACATGTACATGTACACTGTACATGTACATGTACACTGTACATGTACTGTACTGTACTGACTTGCATAATGTACAATGTACATGTACACTGTACATGAGTACATACATGTACATGTACATGTACATGTACATTGTGTGTATGTACATGTACATTATACATGTACATGTACATGTACATGTACTGTACAATGTACAATGTATAATGGTACATGTATTACATGTACATGTATGGCAGTAGGATTACATGTACATGTATGGCAGTAGGATTACATGTAGGAAGTGTGCAATACTGCTGTGTACATGAGTGTAGGATCTACATGTATGGTCTGTGTGGAGCGCTAGTAATAGACCTGATGACATGCATCAAGCATGACTACAGTTTGTATTGTAGTCTTGTCCACAGCTCTAGATTGTCCATAACATTCCTGATACAGCACACCCACGCACATAGGATTAGGAACCATCAAAGACACATTGCATGTACATGTACACTGTACGTGTACATGTACATGACATGTACATGTACACGTACAGTGTACATGTATGTGTACACATGTACATGTACAGTGTGTACAGTGTGAACTACTGTACATGTATACAGTGTGGCGAACATGTACTGTACAGTACAGTGTACACTACCGTGCAAAAGTCTTCGCGCACCCAATGCAAAATTTTCAACTCAAAATTTCACTACATATACCACTTTATGGACAGGTATGTTTTTCAAACACATTAATTATTATTTAATTGAGTGAGAAACACGAAGCAGATTTTTGTGTGGGTGCGCGAAGACTTCTGCACGGCAGTGTACATGTACATGTACACTGTACATGTACATGTATACATGTACATGTACTGTACGTTTGTACATGTACATGTACACTATGTACATTGTGTACATGTACAGTTCTTTTGGTCATAATTGTGAACAAAAGGCGCATTCCCAACTTCCCACCAGGAAAGTTATGGAAAAGTGGATTGCCATTCAAAAACTTTTGTTTGGGGGGGGGGGGGTGGGGTGCACATCCACTTACATCAAAATGATGGATAAGTTTATCACAATTCAATTTTCTTTTTGCGGGCTGAACTGTGCATGCCTGGAATGTGAACCAGCCGAAGGCTCGTATAGTGTACGGTTCACGCAAAGCCATGTGGAGATATTAGAGCTGGTTGTGGAGTCGCCGGATGTTTATCTGCACGCACTCGTCCTACTGAATTGTGAGATGTAACTTATCGATTGTCTCTTTTCATCAATGTTCACACACACATACATGTATGTACATGTAGCATACTTGGCATACACTCAACAAAATCTTGGCAAAAATCACTTGTAGAATAACTGGATCGTGTTTTTGTGATTTTGTTGTTCACACAACACAAACACAAATTCAACTAGAAACATACGTCTGTTGTAACAGAACGTGTAGCTTTTCCTTTTTTTTTCCGAAGAAAGACCAAGTTGAAAATCTGAAAACCAGTAGCACATGCATGATTACTACAGTACTTCCGGTCTGGACCGGAGGAAAGGGTCACATGACATGAATGATGATGAAGGTCATGAAACCTAATTGGTCCCTGAAACTCCTCTCACATGCTATATGCGCTAGCAACAGCACAACAAGGAAGTTAACCATTGATTTAATATCGGTTTTTTAAAACCTCATTAATATTCATGAGATGACCTCATCATCATAATTATTGCAATATTTGGATACACTGTTGCCCAACTTAGATATATGCTAAATATTGATCCTGCGGGATCTAAGATCGTGGCGTGATTGCACATGCCAGGTTGGCCCTTTAAAGGGCGGTCACGTGACAACTCAAGCACAAACAAACGAAAAAAACCACAGTTTTACTGTTTATTGGTGTAAACCCCTTTTAGCATCGTTTTGATTGAGTTCATGAAGGTGGCAACTCTGTTTCTAACCTGTACCATCCATTCCTACCCCAAAAGGCACACCAACGTATCGTGCACAAAGTCTATGGGACTAAGAAATGATATTTAACAAATCATAATAATTCAAAACAATGTTTAATTGGTTCCAAACTCAGGATTTAAGATGTCTAGCCCAATAGCTAAATGCCCACCAAATTTCGAGACGATTGACCTTTGGCAAATATGCGTTTTAAAAACACGCATTTTGATGACGTCACGATTGCGTCATGACATTTTGTTCCCGGAGGGTGTTTCTAAACTACATCCCCAATAGATATAATCGAAAAAATGAAAAAAATCTTGCTCCGTTGGCCAAATATGCTCAATTGAATGTTAAAATCTTAAAAGTTTATGACCTCATTAATATTCATGAGATGACGTCACGATCAAATGAGGGCAATTTTCGGATACACCTTTTCCCAACTTAGATATAGTGCAAACTTGGAACAAAACGAAATTGCTTTTTTGCTTTTATTGCAGTTTGAAATTTGCCCCTTTAAAGCGCTGTCACGTGACACGTGGTGACGTCATGACATTTTCAAGACCACTGTGCACTAGCTCAACATTGGCTCTATGCATTTGCCAAGTTTGAAAAAAATCCAAGTGTGTTCAATGGCAAAAGTGCCGGTCACAAAAACCCTGTGCTTTGTCTATGGGAAAATTCCGACCAGAAAAAGAAGAAGAAGAAGAAGAAACTAGAAACATACGTCTGTTGTAACAGAACGTGTAGCTTTTCCTTTTTTTTTCCGAAGAAAGACCAAGTTGAAAATCTGAAAACCAGTAGCACATGCATGATTACTACAGTACTTCCGGTCTGGACCGGAGGAAAGGGTCACATGACATGAATGATGATGAAGGTCATGAAACCTAATTGGTCCCTGAAACTCCTCTCACATGCTATATGCGCTAGCAACAGCACAACAAGGGAGTTAACCATTGATTTAATATCGGTTTTTTAAAACCTCATTAATATTCATGAGATGACCTCATCATCATAATTATTGCAATATTTGGATACACTGTTGCCCAACTTAGATATATGCTAAATATTGATCCTGCGGGATCTAAGATCGTGGCGTGATTGCACATGCCAGGTTGGCCCTTTAAAGGGCGGTCACGTGACAACTCAAGCACAAACAAACGAAAAAAACCACAGTTTTACTGTTTATTGGTGTAAACCCCTTTTAGCATCGTTTTGATTGAGTTCATGAAGGTGGCAACTCTGTTTCTAACCTGTACCATCCATTCCTACCCCAAAAGGCACACCAACGTATCGTGCACAAAGTCTATGGGACTAAGAAATGATATTTAACAAATCATAATAATTCAAAACAATGTTTAATTGGTTCCAAACTCAGGATTTAAGATGTCTAGCCCAATAGCTAAATGCCCACCAAATTTCGAGACGATTGACCTTTGGCAAATATGCGTTTTAAAAACACGCATTTTGATGACGTCACGATTGCGTCATGACATTTTGTTCCCGGAGGGTGTTTCTAAACTACATCCCCAATAGATATAATCGAAAAAATGAAAAAAATCTTGCTCCGTTGGCCAAATATGCTCAATTGAATGTTAAAATCTTAAAAGTTTATGACCTCATTAATATTCATGAGATGACGTCACGATCAAATGAGGGCAATTTTCGGATACACCTTTTCCCAACTTAGATATAGTGCAAACTTGGAACAAAACGAAATTGCTTTTTTGCTTTTATTGCAGTTTGAAATTTGCCCCTTTAAAGCGCTGTCACGTGACACGTGGTGACGTCATGACATTTTCAAGACCACTGTGCACTAGCTCAACATTGGCTCTATGCATTTGCCAAGTTTGAAAAAAATCCAAGTGTGTTCAATGGCAAAAGTGCCGGTCACAAAAACCCTGTGCTTTGTCTATGGGAAAATTCCGACCAGAAAAAGAAGAAGAAGAAGAAGAAAAAAAAAAAAAATCAGAACAAAAACAATAGCTTTTCCGTATGGAACGGAAAAGCTAAAAAAAACTAGAAACATACGTCTGTTGTAACAGAACGTGTAGCTTTTCCTTTTTTTTTCCCGAAGAAAGACCAAGTTGAAAATCTGAAAACCAGTAGCACATGCATGATTACTACAGTACTTCCGGTCTGGACCGGAGGAAAGGGTCACATGACATGAGGAAGGTCATGAAACCTAATTGGTCTCTGAAACTCCTCTCACATGCTATATGCGCTAGCAACAGCACAACAAGGGAGTTAACCATTGATTTAATATCGTTTTTTTATTACCTCATTAATATTCATGAGATGACCTCATCATCATAATTATTGCAATATTTGGATACATTGTTGCCCAACTTAGATATATGCTAAATATCGATCCTGCGGGATCTAAGATCGTGGCGTGATTGCACATGCCAGGTTGGCCCTTTAAAGGGTGGTCACGTGACAACTCAAGCACAAACAAACGAAAAAAAACACAGTTTTACTGTATATTGGTGTAAACCCCTTTTAGCATCGTTTTGATTGAGTACATGAAGGTGGCAACTCTGTTTCGAACCTGTACCATACATTCCTACCCCAAAAGGCACACCAACGTATCGTGCACAAAGTCTATGGGACTAAGAAATGATATTTAACAAATCATAATAATTCAAAACAACGTTTAATCGGTTCCATACTCAGGATTTAAGATGTCTAGCCCAATAGCTAACTGGCCACCAAATTTCGAGAAGATTGACTATTGGCTAATATGTGCTTTAAAATCACGCATTTTGATGACGTCATGATTACGTCATGACATTTTGTTCCCGGAGGGTGTTTCTAAACTACATCCCCATTAGATATAAACGAAAAAATGAAAAAAATCTTGGTCCGTTTGCCAAATATGCTCAATTTAATGTTAAAATCTGAAAAGTTTATGACCTCATTAATATTCATGAGATGACGTCACGATCAAATGAGGGCAATTTTTGGATACATCTTTTCCCAACTTAGATATGCTGCAAAATTGAAACCAAACGAATTTGCATTTTTGCTTTTATTTGAGTTTGAAATTTGCCCCTTTAAAGCGCTGTCACGTGACACGTGGTGACGTCATGAAGATCTCACTTTTTGCAATGAATCTCCATCTACTAACCTAAGTATGTGCCAAGTTTGAAGCCATCTGTATTTGATATTAGGCCCTTAATGGATTTCACAGCTAATTTGTACACAAACCTATGGCCCTTAGTATAAAAAACCTAAACAATGAAAAACAAAGGAAATTCCGGAAATATGTTTTGATATTTTCAATCCAGGGTATATGTTGAGTCGGTTGAAGACAAAATAAAAATACGATTTCTTCTTCGTTCAGGTAGTAATCTTCGTCTGAAGTTTAGATCTACCTACGTGAATCCATAATTAATGACTACAGTGTAGTGTACAAGTTGCCCCTTTAAAGCACGTGCATATTATGCGCACAAAGTGTATGGGACTACATTATAATATGAACAAAATCATAACAATTCTGAACAATGGTTAATTAATTCCCAACTCAGGATTATGAATGTCTAGCACAATAGCTACCTGCACACCAAATTTCGAGACGATTGACCTTTGGCAAATATGTGTTTTAAAAACACGCATTTTGATGACGTCACAATTGCGTCATGGCATTTTGGCCCCGGAGGGTGTTTCTAAATTACATCCCCATTAGATATAAACGAAAAAATGAAAAAAATCTTGCTCCGTTTGCCAAATATGCTCAATTTAATGTTAAAATCTTAAAAGTTTATGACCTCATTAATATTCATGAGATGACGTCACGATCAAATGAGGGCAATTTTTGGATACATCTTTTCCCAACTTAGATATGCTGCAAAATTGAAACCAAACGAATTTGCATTTTTGCTTTTATTTGAGTTTGAAATTTGCCCCTTTAAAGCGCTGTCACGTGACACGTGGTGACGTCATGAAGATCTCACTTTTTGCAATGAATCTCCATCTACTAACCTAAGTATGTGCCAAGTTTGAAGCCATTTGTATTTGATATTAGGCCCTTAATGGATTTCACAGCTAATTTGTACACAAACCTATGGCCCTTAGTATAAAAAAACCTAAACAATGAAAAACAAAGGAAATTCCGGAAATATGTTTTGATATTTTCAATCCGGGGTATATGTTGAGTCGGTTGAAGACAAAATAAAAATACGATTTCTTCTTCGTTCAGGTAGTAATCTTCGTCTGAAGTTTAGATCTACCTACGTGAATCCACAATTAATGACTACAGTGTAGTGTACAAGTTGCCCCTTTAAAGCACGTGCATATTATGCGCACAAAGTGTATGGGACTACATTATAATATGAACAAAATCATAACAATTCTGAACAATGGTTAATTAATTCCAAACTCAGGATTATGAATGTCTAGCACAATAGCTACCTGCACACCAAATTTCGAGACGATTGACCTTTGGCAAATATGTGTTTTAAAAACACGCATTTTGATGACGTCACGATTGCGTCATGGCATTTTGGCCCCAGAGGGTGTTTCTAGACTACATCCCTAATAGATATAAACAAAAACAGTAAAAAAATCTTGCTCCGTTGGCCAAATATGCTCAATTGAATGTTAAAATCTTAAAAGTTTATGACCTCATTAATATTCATGAGATGACGTCACGATCAAATGAGGGCAATTTTTGGATACACCTTTTCCCAACTTAGATATAGTGCAAACTTGGAACAAAACGAAATTATTTTTTTGCTTTTATTGCAATTTGAAATTTGCCCCTTTAAAGCGCTGTCACGTGACACATGGTGACGTCATGAAGTTTTAAAGACAACTGTGCACAACTTCAGCAAGGGTTCTATGCATTTGTCAAGTTTGAAAAAAATCAAAGTTTGTTCAATGGCAAAAGTGCCCTCCGAAAAAACCCTGTGCTTTGTCTATGGGATTATTCCGACCAGAAAAAGAAGAAGAAGAAGAAGAAGAAGAAGAAGAAGAAGAAGAAGAAGAAGACAAAAAAAAAAAATCAGAACAAGAACAATAGCTTTTCCGTATGGAACGGAAAAGCTAAAAAAATCAGAACAAAAACAATAGCTTTTCCGTATGGAACGGAAAAGCTAAAAATTGAATAGTGGATCGCGATGCTTTGTGCTACTGCTAGAGGGAATGCACCTAAAGTTAAAAGACTTTGTGAAAGGCAGCATGAAAAGAATGATGTGTTACATTGTAAAAGTTGTATTCTCCAAAGCATGAAAAGAAGGAAATTCCATAGTATACATGTGTACAGATACATGTACACATGTACACATGTACAGTAGGCCTACATGTTGTACACATACTGTACATACATGTATGTACGTAGTACTACATGGTACGTACTTTGTACATGTGTACCGGTACATTGTACATGTACATGTACATGTATGTGCACTGTTATTGGAAATGATCGATCATTCCATATAATTTATGAAGTCACAGAGCTCATGAAATTGAAAGGCAAGATTCTTATTGCCAATGTCAGCACTCAGCACATTACAGTTTACACATTTGCTTTGCTAAATTATAAAATCAACAGACTAAAACCTGTATTTAGAAAGTATTTACATGTATGTACATGTATACATACATATAGATCATTTCCACCTTGTGTTGAGTACAGTGCTACCCAAAAAAAACCCACATAGACTTACATAGACATAGGAAATCTGTACAGCGATAGGGATGTGTGTAAGTGTGTATAGTATGTACACATGTACACCACATGTACATGTACTTGAACAGTACATGTTCATGTTGTGACTGTTAATTTACTGTAATACAGTCTATGTCCTACAAGTTGTCCAACCATCAACATCTTTGTACAGTAACACTAACTGTATTGTACATGTGTATGCACCAGGGATGTCTCCTGTATTTATGCAAGGCAAGTTTATGAATTGAGTCTGTGTTGTGTGGAATTTTAAGTAGGGGGGGGGGTGAGGAGGGTTCATCTGGGGAGTAGACAGGCATGTTGTATTGTTGCAGCCATGTGTAAGCAGCTTTCTATTGCCTTGGAGGCCAGGGATTAGTGAAAGAATTGAGATGTGTCCCCGCTGGGCTGACCAGCCGACCTATGTGCTGACCAGGTCGGCGGCGGCTGGCTGGCTGGCTGGCTGGCTGGCTGGCTGGCTGGCTGGCTGGCTGGCTGGCTGGCTGGCTGGCTGGCTGGCTGGCTGGCTGGCTGGCTGGCTGGCTGGCTGGCTGGCTGGCTGGCTGGCTGGCTGGCTGGCTGGCTGGCTGGCTGGCTGGCTGGCTGGCTGGCTGGCTGGCTGGCTGGCTGGCTGGCTGGCTGGCTGGCTGGCTGGCTGGCTGGCTGGCTGGCTGGCTGGCTAGCTAGTTGTTTGGCTGACTGGCTTGCTGTTTGGCTTGCTGTTTGGCTGGCTGGCTGGCTGTTTGGCTGGCTGGCTGGCTGGCTGGCTGGCTGGCTGGCTGGCTGGCTGGCTGGCTGGCTGGCTGGCTGGCTGGCTGGCTGGCTGGCTGGCTAGCTAGTTGTTTGGCTGACTGGCTTGCTGTTTGGCTTGCTGTTTGGCTGGCTGGCTGGCTGTTTGGCTGGCTGGCTGGCTGTTTGGCTGGCTGTTTTGCTGTTTGGCTGGCTGGCTAGCTGGCTGGCTGGCTGGCTGGCTAGCTGTTTGGCTGGCTGGCTAGCTGGCTGGCTGGCTGTTTGGCTGACTGGCTGTTTGGTTGGTTGGTTGGCTGGCTGGTTGTCTGGTTGGCTGGCTGGCTGATTGGCTGGCTGGTTGGCTGGCTGGTTGGCTAGCTGGCTGGTTGGCTGGCTGGCTGGTTGGCTGGCTGGCTGGTTAGCTGGCTGACTGTCTGGCTGGTTGGCTGGCTAGTTGTTTTGCTGGCTGGCAGGCTGTTTGGCTGGCTGTTTGGCTGGCTGGCTGGCTGGTTGGCTAGCTGGCTGGTTGGCTGGCAGGCTGTTTGGCTGGCTGTTTGGCTGGCTGGCTGGCTGGCTGGCTGGCTGGCTGGCTGGCTAGCTAGTTGTTTGGCTGACTGGCTTGCTGTTTGGCTTGCTGTTTGGCTGGCTGGCTGGCTGTTTGGCTGGCTGGCTGGCTGTTTGGCTGGCTGTTTTGCTGTTTGGCTGGCTGGCTAGCTGGCTGGCTGGCTGGCTGGCTAGCTGTTTGGCTGGCTGGCTAGCTGGCTGGCTGGCTGTTTGGCTGACTGGCTGTTTGGTTGGTTGGTTGGCTGGCTGGTTGTCTGGTTGGCTGGCTGGCTGATTGGCTGGCTGGTTGGCTGGCTGGTTGGCTAGCTGGCTGGTTGGCTGGTTAGCTGGCTGACTGTCTGGCTGGTTGGCTGGCTAGTTGTTTTGCTGGCTGGCAGGCTGTTTGGCTGGCTGTTTGGCTGGCTGGCTGGCTGGTTGGCTAGCTGGCTGGTTGGCTGGCAGGCTGTTTGGCTGGCTGTTTGGCTGGCTGGCTGGCTGGCTTGCTGTTTGGCTGGCTGGCTGTTTGGCTGTTTGGCTGGCTGGCTGGCTGGCTATTTGGCTGGCTGGCTTGCTGTTTGGCTGGCTTGCTGGCTGGCTGGTTGGTTGGCTGGCTGGCTGGCTGGCTGGCTGGCTGGCTGGCTGGTTGGCTGGCTGGTTGGCTGAAGGGCCGGCCATTTGGCTGGCCTGCTGGCTGGCTGAGAAGGTAAACATACATGTAAATGCCTCCAAAGCATTGACCTCGCCTGAGCCATTGGTCTGGTGATGATTTTTCAGAATGGAGAAAGGATCACATCTCTGCAATAAAAGGTGCCATTCGTGTTGCGCCCACCCACATGCAAAACCTCACCAGTTAAGAAAACATACATGTACCTAAACCTTGAAGGCTTGATGTCAGTGTCAAGCTGCCTACATTTGTGCCCCTGTACAGTGTACATGTACATGTACATGTACATGTATAATGTACATGTACAGTGTACATGTGCATACGTTAATTACATGTACATACATGTACATGTCATACTCATAGAAATTATAAATAAGACTAGAGGGGACAAAAAGCTTGACGCCGAAGGGAGCACTCGAACATGTTTAGAACCTCGCAGATGCATACACAGATGCGAACGTATGAGACACCTTCAATAATCCTGCACTTGTATGAACTGGACTGCGGAGAGCGTGAGCGCTTTAGTTGTCCCTTGTCGAATAAATCGAACAGCGCGCTGTGTTCGCACGCCGTTCAAAACGACTAACGTAAAAGAATGTGAGCGTCCCCTCTAGTCTTATTTATGTTCTCTATTGTACATGTACAGTACATCATGTACATGTACTGTAGGCTACCTGTACATTTCTTTACGATATTGGAGGAGGACTGAGTCTTTACTGTATATATGTTACAGTACATGTGTACATACTGTTTGTACAATACTGTACCGGTACATACATGTAGCAGTATACTGTACATGACAGACATGTACAATGTATACTGTACATATACAGTACATGTACTGTACATGTACAGTGCATGTACATGCACTGTACATGTACATGTGTACAGGTGCATTACTAACACCTGCAGTTTATTCGGATTGTGGCTCACTGAAATGAAATCCTACATGAATGACCCTTGTTCGTAATAGAATGACTTGTAAGTACATGTACATACAATATACATACATGTACAGTGTATACATACATGTACATATGTACATGTACAGTACATGTACATGTACTTTACTTTTGCCTGTAGGCCCACTGTGTACATGACTGCATGTGCAATAGTCTTACTGCCAGTATGACATTGACAAGCTGAACTCTGGGAATTAGCTATTATCTTGTGCTTTATAGATCAGCAAGCTTCAATTTCAGATTCTGCGTACAGTATGGCAGAGTACATGTAGTCCCGAGTCCCGACTACTAAATAAGAAATTTTACTGGTGCGTGGAAAGTGCATCGTTGAAAGATGAATAATGTAAGACTAGGACTAGGAGATCTAAGAATCATGAGTGGAGAGACCGTGTCCATGTACATGTGTGATTAATGTGATTGGGATCTCATAGCATTATGGTTCACTGGGTTGTGTCTTTTTTCCCCACTTTAAGCCACATGTACTGTACGTACTGTATATTGTATAGATGTACATTTTGTACATGTACACTACATCACAAAGATGAGTTGTCAATTACAATGTGTACATGTGTGTATATTTAGGTCACGGTGAGAATTGATGTTCCCCAGTTGCTGGCTTTGAACGTTTGACAATGCTATTATTACTCTAATCATGGCTGACCTATTTCTATCAATCAGACACACACATACTACACATGTATCATACACTGAACATTTTTTATTACACATGAGTGAATAGATGTCTGTCTGGAATAAACCCTCTGTTTGCAATTGCCCGTCAATTGTACCCGTCATGTACACGTGTACATGTACTGGTACAGTGTGTACATGTGTACATGTACAATTGTACTGTACATGTACTGAGTACATGTACAGGTACATGTATGGTACATGTACATGTACTTGTACATGTACATGTACATACATGTACTTGTACATGTACATGTACCATGTACATACTGTACTGTACAGTTTGTACATATTGTACATACATGTACATATACGCACATGTACAATGTATGTGTACTCATGTACATTGTACATGTACATGTACAATACATGTACATTAGTATACATGTATATACACTGTAGTATGTTCATGTATACATTATTTACAGTACACACACTGTACATAGGCCCAACGTACACCATGTACAATGTACATTGTACATGTACATGTACATGTACATGTCCTGTACATGTACCGGTACATGTACATGTACATGCATCCACAGTGTGCTTTAGAATGAATTCATCTGCAGTTACGCCACTGCCTGCACTTGCCTGCACATAGTGCATGTGAACGTGTACACGGTGTAGCCATTTCCTGAGTAAATGAAGAAAAAAAAATTGCGATGCAGATTGGCACACACCACTGAGCACCAATCTTCCTGAACCTTGGAACTGGAAGCGGCGAGACAGTAGTGCCGCTGGACGGCCAACTGAAGCGGGATTGGAATTCCAGATCCAGAGCGCAGAATTGCAGAGCTGGTCGCGCTTTGAATTAAAGTTCAAATGAATGTCTTCCAGCGTGGCCTTCCGCTGCCACCACCGTGCCAATACAAGTCCGCACAGTTAGTTGCCTTGGCCGTCCTCCAAGCAGGATGTCTGGAGCAGAGGATGGCAGTGCAGTGACCACCACCAGCGAGGCACCAGGCCAACAGATCATTTCAACTTTAAGGGAATGTCTGATCTCAAAAGCATTGGTCCCGCTGAAAAGCCAGCCCAAGAAAAGCCTGAGTTACATGTACTGGGTAACACTACCATGGAGGTAGAGGGAGGGCTCTACCTCCATGTACCGGTACACATTGTACATGTACTGTACCGTTACATGTACATGTACATGTACATGTACTGTACCGTTACATGTACATTGTGTACAGTACAAGTACTGCACAACTGTATGCATACATGTACAACTGTACATGTATGCATAAAAGCATGTACAGCCTGTCCCTGGGCTTTGTTAATGTTTGTCAACAGGTGGGGGTTCGCTGGAGTTACCGGTATGTCTTGTGGTTGGATTTCGTAGTCTCTGTACAGTGTACATGTAGACAGAGAGTTGTGTACAGTACATGTACTTGCCACATTTGGATTGTACGGTACAAGTACAGTACACTAACCTGCACATGTTGTACGCATTGGGGTTTCTTTTTTTTTTTTTTTTTTTTTTTGGGGGGGGGGGGTCGAGGGGTACATTTACCGGTTCATACACGTACATGTACATGTACATTAACTTTGATATCCTGCTTTGTCTGTGACCAAATTACCGGGCTGCTGAGTGGGGGAAGTTGGAGTGGGGGAAGTAACCACACGTCTTGGCATGGGACTTGGCAACAGTCTCTCTCAGCTACTATACGGTGTACAGGTATGTATTTTCCATGGATCCATCAAGGCCCACTGCATGGCCTATGGGATGGTCACACCCAGAGATTTGGGCACTGATCAAAAGCCCAATTGCATTAGTGCCCTTAGGTCTGGAAAATGCAAGCCGCCTAAAGTGAAGTGGCCTTAAGTGAAGCACCATCTGCTGTTGTCCTGTTTGGATGTAAATAAACTTTTTCCAAAGTAATCAGCAGTGCACATTGCCTGTGATGAATGTCCTCATGATGGAACCATTAGCACTCTGTCAGGCTAAACCACAGGCTTTGCCTCCCCCTTTTCCCCTCTCTTCAGCCGCGTCCGCACTGGACTTAAAATGGGTAAACTAACCGAGCAAATGGGTAAATTGACCATTTTAAGTCCAGTGCGGACAGCCAGAAAGTTTTCCTCCCAGGTAACTTACCCGACTCCAGTGGGTAGTTTAACCGACCAACTTCGGCCCGGTTAAATTGACCAGGTCAGTTTAACCGAGCCGAAAAGTCCAATCCGGACACGACGTCTCGGTAAACGACTCGGTAAAAAACCACATCCGGCGCCCCGCATTGCCAGAGGCCCTAAATACCACGTGACGTGCCATGGTCCCAATACAACAATGTTGTTTACTTTTCGAGCAGGGTCGACGTGTCGTAGTTTTATGGTATTTACATCCGGTGAAAGGTCACCACCATAGCGCCCTCTTGCGTTTATACGCGCCAGTCGGTTAGTTTTACTGCGTCGTCTCGGTTAGTTTACCCGAGTCGAAAGTCCAAGTGCGGACGCCGGGAAGATTTACCCATTGGAATGTTACCCACGGGCTCGGTAAAAAATAAGTCCAGTGCGGACGCGGCTTTCTTCTCTCTCGCAGCACTTCTCCCTTCTTGCTCTCCCCCCCCCCCTCTCCCTCCTCTCTTCTACATGTATCTCTCTTTCTCTCTTCCCCCTTTCTCTATTCTCTCTCTCTCTTTCTTTCTTTCCCCCTCTCATCTCCCTCTGCCCCCTCTTTCCCCTGTCTCCCTCTCGCCCTTCACTCTCCCTCTCTCCTCTTTCTCCCTCCCTGAGTCCCTCGCCCCTCTCTCCTCTCTCTCTCCCTCCCTCTCCCCCCTCTCTCCCCTTTTTCTAGCTCCCTCTCCCCCTCTGTCTCTTCCCCTCTCTCCCCTCTCTCCCCTCTCTCTCCCTCTCTCCTCTCTCTCCCTCCCTCTCCCCTTTCTCTCACCCCTCTCCCCCTCTCTCTTCCCCTCTCTCTCTTCCCCTCTCTCTTCCCCCCTCTCTTCCCCTCTCTCTTCCCCTCTCTCTTCCCCTCTCCCCCTCTCTCTTCCCCTCCCCCCTCTCTCTTGCCCTCTCTCTTGCCCTCTCTCTCCCCTCTCCCCCTCTCTCTCCCCCTCTCTCCCCCTCTCTCTTCCCCTCTCTCTTCCCCTCTCCCCCTTCTCACCCCTCTCTCTTCCCCTCTCTCTCCCCTCTCTCTTCCCCACTCTCTCCCCTCTCTCTCCCCCTCTCTCCCCTCTCTCTCCCCCTCTCTCTCCTCATCTCCCTCTGCCCCCTCTTTCCCCCTGTCTCCCTCTCTCCTTTCACTCTCGCCTCAACCTGAGGTCAGACAAGGTTTTGATAGGGGAGTCTGTATGGAATTATCCTCGCATCATTAGGTTTCTAGACTGCCCTGAATCAAACATTGGCAGGGCAAGCAATTATTGACAACAGGCCAGGCCTGTTATGCTTGACTGGTTTTGTATGGGCCAGCGGTACATGTACACATGTTCATGAACATAATGGCTTTGTCAGGTGTGTACCCAAATGAATGGTGAAGAAAAGCAAAATTACAGTAGTACCTGCATGTACTAGTACATGTACATGTAAAATGTACATCTACAGTCTGTATACATGTACATGTACATGGAAATGTACAATGTACATGTACATGAGACGTACATGTACATGTACATGTACTGTACGTACTGTACGTATTGTACGTACATGTACATGTACCTGTACATGTACATGTACATGAGGTTAAGCTGATTTTAATCCCAAAGGGTCTGCCTTGTATAGCTCTGCCTTTACTCAATCACTATCCAAGGTCTTAAGCCTGGATTAATTGAATACACAACTTGACACAAGTGATTACTCTTTGTACAGTCAAGGCAGGGTTGTACATGTACATGTACAATGTACATGTGACTACAATGTACATGTGACTACAATGTACAATGTACATGTGACTACAATGTACAATGTACATGTACAGTAGTACATGCAGGTGCACTTTGATAATGACCCTTAAAAGAAATTGGGTTGTGTACCTATTAAATCGCAAATCACATTTTCACACATATATACACACATGTACAGTACACTACATTGTAAGTAACCCAAATGTGTATGGAAGATTCCGTGGCATTCATGTCACAGTTGGCGTGGAATTGCCCAAAATCCTTATTCACGAAAGGAATGACATTACCCAACACTTACATGTACATTCCCTTGGCACAGTACAGTGTACACTACATGTAAAACATGATGGCATGTGTTCCATATTAACATACCGTGTACAGTACAATCATTGTATGAATAATAACAAGACAATTCATCTGTACATATTATTTTTTGCCACAGGTCGGCATGGCGAGACACTGGGCAGGCTACCATACGGTATTGCTACCGTTGACTCTGGCATTGGATACATATCAGAAATCTGAGTGATTTGTTATTCCTCTCCTCCTCCTTCCAGTCGGACTTTCCCATAGAGGCTTCCCGAGGCTCGCCTCCTGATGGGAGTCTCCCAGATCGGTCATTAATTCCCTGACACACCCCTCAGTCTACCGTAAGCAAGTTCAGCCTAATGACACCTCCTTCATGTTCCTACAGCTGGCAACAGTTTGGACCCAACTACACAGTACAACTAAGCGCTCCATCAAATCAATTGATCAATTCGCACTACTGTAGCTTGTTGATTGTAAGGCAGCATTCACACTGGGACATACTGTAGGTGGACCTGAAACGTTTTAAAAAAAATGACCGTGACTTGTGATTTTAGTTTTGATTGGGAGATTACGTTAGTATCCACGCTTGGTCTGCATGTACAATGTACATACATTACGTGTAATGTACATGTAAGAGAGTTACATGTACATGTACACTGTACATTTGTACAATGTACACATGTACATGTATGTACATGTACTGTACCCCCGGTATATTACACGTACATGTACAATCGTACATACATGTACATGTATGTACAGTATGTACATGTAATGTACACATGTACATTTGTACATTTGTTCAATGTACTGTACCTCCGGTACAT